>JAUCMT010000105.1:19595869-19618902 GCA_032357475.1 Enteromius thamalakanensis
GTCACTCCCTGTACTCAACAACTGTATTCTGCTGCTGTGTGAATGTGGCCAATAAAATGCGATTTTTTTTGTCAACAATTTTATATAGACTATGGAGTAGGTAAAATACTGAAATAAATAAATAAAAGGACCTTTTAAACCGTTTAACTAATTGTGTTAATCGGTTAAACTTCAAATCGGTCGGTTAACGGTTAAAATGAGCATCCCTATTTCATTTATATTTGTGAAAATTTAAATGTTTTGGATTGACATTTAGACATATCTGATGAATAAATATTTGGGCTAGTTAATCTACAAGATGGATTAAAATGCTGACAAATACAAGAAAGGATTACACATAAACACATGAGAGTATGACTGAAAATGTCAAAATAACAAATAAAATCACATTTATTCTGTGGCACCTAAAAAAATAATTTGGCGCCTAGGTTTTTTTGATGGTTTTGACTGGATTTTTTTGTCTGGAGCCCTGGTTAATGATAATAGTGCAACAACAAAGCACTTCAGAATTTATACACGTTCTCAAACGAAACCCAAACAAACACTATTAAATGTTTTACCACAAAATCAATTTTTTCTGATATGCAAGACTGCTTTTCAATATGCTGTGTTTTCCAACAACTAGAAGTGGGCAAAGATGCAGTATGTAATATTGCCAGCTAGCTGCTGAAATAGGGTGGGAGGGGGAGAGAGAGAGAGAGAGAAACAAAATAGAAATGTAGCCTTGATGACTGACTGAAATAAATAAAGATTCACAGCTCAAACATTTGAGCTAAACCACGGCATTTCCTACCTCAGTCATTTCAGGTGATTTGATTTCCTTGATCTTAAAGAAGTATCCTATAGTGAGGAAAGCGATAGCCACAGCACTGACGCTGACCATAAAAATGACCAGCGGTGGACGGTTACTTATGTAGGTCTTTAGATTCTCCAGTGGATTTAACAACAACACCTGCAACAAGAGAAAAAAAAGAAGTCCCTCAAGCTTAGGGAAACTTTCACCTATATCAACACTGCTATTGAATTCACAAGCAATGAATCACACTCACACACACCAGTAAATTCTAATTAACGTCAGACATCTTCTGAAAAAGAACCGGTTTGTGTTCTTAATCTTACCTGTGAGGAACAGTTTTGATAAGGACTAACACATGGCCACAAGCCAATATGTGGCTCTTATTTGTCTATTAGTTGTTCTTTCTTCACTTCTATGTAGGACAAGAGCTGAACTTGGAAGTTTAACAACTTCCTTTAAAGTCATTAAGACACATGTGTGCACCTAAAAACCAGTCAAAGTTTTGCTTCAGTCACACAGTGTCAATATTAACAGTTATTACAAAATCAAACATTGCAGCTTGCAAGTAATTAGAGGACTATAACAAAACTGTGTTAAGAACAACCGGAGATACAGTACTCAAACAGTTTGAAGTACTCACACACACTCACACACACACACACACAAATTCACACTAGAACAAACATGGATGAATGAGTTGACTAAAGGAAGAAAAAAAGAGAAAATACTATCAGTAAATAACCTAACATCTTCAGGGTGGATGAAAAACTGTTAAGTTGAATTAATTTAAGACAATTAAATCTGGCTACTTTCAAGAAATCTCTTTTCCCTAACTTACAGGAGCAACAGTGTGGCATGGATTACAAGCTCATGGTAGTTTGTGCATTATGCACCATATGTAACACAACCTCACATTATTATTCCATCCTTACAGCTGTATTCTAAATATGAAAATATATTCACCAAGACACACAAATATTGGGTATTTTTTTGTGTGTTGTTTAGTTCCAAGATGTAAGCTGCATTCTAAAATACATTCTTCATCACGCGATCTTATCATTATAAGACTTACCTTAAGTGGCCTTTTAAGTGACATAAGAATTCTTATGTTGAATATGATTTAATACAATAAACAAGTTTTTAAACAATGTAATGCGGGCTGATGGTTTCAACAGAATCACATTCAAACGATTTTCAACCTCGCTAGCAATTAGGTTTTACAAGTTGTAAAAAATAAATGAATGAATTGGGCTTTTACTTCTGCACTAGTATCCACCTTATTTTTTCATGCATTTTGTAACTTTAATGTGCAAGGCTTCCAGGGACATCAGCTTCCAGTTATTCTCACGGATACTCCTCCGGATATTGTAAAAATATAGACTTGTTTTCATAAAAAAAAATCTAATTTCTCTTGGTAGCCAACTCTTGAATTGCATATGCCACCTTTAAAAGTCTGTGAAATGCATTAAATCAAACAGACATTTTGCAAGAATTTCATAATTAGTATCTCTGGTTAGTCAAGTCCTACACTTTTTCTGATGAAACTAGAAACAATGTCAAGAATTGACAGCAGACTGTAAAGGGAGGTTTTTTTTTTCTTCAATATTTCTTCCTAGTAAGTATCACAAGAACTGTAAAGAAGAATTGGAATAAGAATCATAAACGTCTAAGCAAAGATTATTAATTATTTATTAATTATGTTTATTAATGTTTTTTTAATTGTGTTAAGTTCTTCTTTATTGTGTTGAAATATGTATAGTGTGTCTTTTACATTTCTGTAGTTACTTACTTATCCCAAGTAAGCAGTTCCAAATCTAAAATAATTTTCCCTATATCAAATACAAAAAAAACAAAACAAAAAAACAGCTTCTAATGAAATCACAAATCATGGTGCCTCCGCCTGTCACTCTTTAAAAACATCATGATATTGAAAATGTATCTTTTGTTTCTTTTTAATGGAATTTTTAAGTGTTAATTATTTAATGCACACTCAAGAAGTGTTCATCTGTTACATTGTCTGTGTAAACGATCTTTTTGTAATATTAACATTTCAATTCAAAATTGTTAGGTCCTATACTTGTTCTGCAGAATTCAGAAATGGCCTCAGGAACTGACAACAGAATTCTTAGGTGAATAACGTTCTATATTTTTTTTTTTACAAACATCTCTTATTGTAAGAGAGACATTATTAAACAAAATAATTACGAAAAAACAGAAAGCATTTTCGTTAATTTCCTTAGGAATTGCTTAGGATATTCTTTAAGATCTAACCGGCAGATACACTAGGTTATGGATCATATTTGCTCTTTTTAGACTGCCGATGACGGCCTGGATCTCTCAACCTCTTAGTCATAGTCTGCAGCACATATCTAGCTGTCAAATTTACACGACGGCTACAAGTCAAACTCCAGTGAGCTGCATAAAAAGTATTTGTGGGGCATCACTGACGGGTCTGTGGCAGCTATAAATGCAGTAAAGGCAGGCGACTCACTATGTTTTGACACACAGCCCACATCTAGCTGCCTGTGTTAGCTACGAGCTCCGACCTGAACATCACGTATCATTACTGTTCCCACAAAAACTGCTCAATCTGGCAACATGCAACCCGAACAGCTATGCGGCTAACTAGTTACGCAACCATTCCCAAACACACAAATACTACCTGTTAACCGATTAACGTAAAACAAGCTGAAAATCTCAAACTCACCATTTTGTCCCCGTGAGTGCGTGCGTACGACAGCTGCAGGCGGCTAAAGCTAACAGACTCGAGCCTAACAGGCCTGAGCGACAAACACACAGCTGACAGCGGTATAAGAGTGCACAACACTCCTTCCCATTATTTGCACGCGTGCTATATTCTCAAAACACGGCTTTATTTTGCCTTTGCGTCTATAGAGAGCTGCTGGTTGACGGAAACTGACTGTAGATGTCGTCTTCTGTGTTTAGGACCCAGCAGAACCAATCGCGTTACTTTCACTTCTCTACGCACGCCCCGATCACGCAAGGCGGGGCTTAGCACAAGTCCAAATATTGTTATTGGCTTAGGCAATACGACGGAGGCTGTGATTGGACGGTACTACTGTCAATTGCGCTGCTCGCTTACTAGGGTTGAAATGTGGCGGGCAGCAATATGAAGTCGTGAAGATGTCTTCTAATACGTAAATACACCCAGAAGAACCCTTATGAGAAGAACATAAGTACGTTGATGGGTTTTCTAGCCATCTGGTGAGAAGATCAAGTATTTTGCTGTTAAGACGTTTAACGCAGCGTTGAATTCTCGTGTTGTTTTTTTATATTAACACTGTTCTCGATTGTGTTCTTAAACTCTGTCTAGAGAATCATGGTGATCTTGAGAGAAGGGATCTGCCCTGGAATAAACAAGGAATTCATTAAAGCCTTACATTCAGAGGATATCAAAACAGGTGTTGACAATGATCATTAAATTGCAACATTTTCTAGCGTAAACAGTGCATTTAATTTGTATTACTCTAACAAGAATACAGTAGTTAAACCATCTACCACAGTTAATATATCATTTTTTTTTTCTGGTTAGATTTACTTACTGTGCAAATGTCTTGGGTTCTTTTTTATTATGTTGGAGTTATGTATCGGTATATTATGTAGGCCTATTTTATGCTTCTGTAGTTATTTACAAATCCCCAAAAGATTTTTCCACATTAAACGCAAAAGCAGTTTTTCTTCTCATAGCTGTTCATACAGCCACAGAACATAAAATCCAGTCTTTAAAGTCGCCATGAAATAAAAAAAAGAACTATTTTAGTTTTAGTTGTATTCATGTACTCATAAATAAAATCAAAGTGGTTGAAATTATTATAGTAACGTTAGGCTATAATAAATAAATAGAGAGAAGCCTATTGTTTTTACCAGAAGATTCAGTTTAAAGACCAACCAAGTTAAAAACTGAAAAATTTGCATATGAATCATTAAAAATAAAGCATTACATGTTGCCTTATAATTGATACAAAACCCATACAGGCAGCTTAAAGTAATTCCATGTGAAATATGAGATCTATTCAGTGTTTTCTGGAGCCATATGATAGCTTTGATAATGAAATGCATGCCAGAAACCTGTCAGACAACCAATGTTATTTTGGCCTTTAGGGGGGGGGAGTATTTTTAAATAATGAAGAAAAAAAATTTAGTTGAGTTTTGCAGGGAATTAATTGTTTGTTGTATAAAAAGAGCTGAGTGTGTTCCAACAAAAATCATATGAATTAAAAATTAGTGGACTATGGAAGTACGTTGGCTGCTCAAGCACTAGTTGTCCCTTATGCGAATCAATAAAATATTCATTACTCCATGACCGCTTGTGGCCTTTTAATACATACTTGTTTAATTCTTTCAGTTGAAGACTTTGTTTCATGTAACCCAGAAGAACTTGCACAAAAGTGTTCATTGTCTTACAAGGTATGTGGAATGACATAATTTTTAGTGCGCCAGGTTTCTTACTTCAGCTAACGCCTATTCAGGCCTCACCTTTATTTACCACTATATATCACAAAGACAGTGTGTAACTAAACTAAACAAAGTCAGCAAACTAAATACTGTCTATGTTATCTTTCAGGCTCTAGTAGCTGTTCGACGTGTGCTCTTGGCTCAATACACAGCTTTTCCCGTCTCCGGAGCTGATCTTTATGAGGAACTCTTGAGCTCTACCGCAATTTTGTCCACTGGCAATCCCAGGTTTTAAACATATATGTAATCGATTCATAGTATAATATATTTGTGTAGTTAAAAAGTTTGGGGCCATTTTTTTAAAAGAAATTAATATTTACAAGGATGCATTTCAAAATCAAAAGTTACAGTAGAGACATGTATGTTTCCATTTGAAATAAATGCTTGCTTTATTTGTATCCATAATAAATATATTTTTAAAAATCACAAAAATATTAAGCAGCATAAATGTTTCCAATATAAAAATAAGAAGTGTTTCTTCAGCGCATTAGAATAATTTCTGAAGGATCGTCTAAGATGTCCTATTCAAATTGATTAAATGATAAATTAATAAGTATTACTAATTATAAATAATATTTTGAAATAGAATATTTTGAAATGTAATAATACACAATACTGTTATCTTTACTGTATTAATAAATGCAGCCTTAGTGACTCCTTTAAAATGAACCAAAAACTGGTTATTATGTGGTTATGGTTTTTAATTAAAAGGTATTATGTGTATTGAAGCTCTGAGCAAAACCGTGCTATTTTGTCTTCAGTTTGGATAAGCTGTTGGATTCTGGGCTCTACACGGGGGAAATAACTGAGCTGACAGGAAGTCCAGGGAGCGGAAAAACACAGGTGATCTTTTGTCCTTGAAATTCTTGATCCTGCTCTACAATATCAAAACCTGGATTTATCACCTGTTAAGGTTGGGGTGGTGGATCGGGTGAGTGTTCAGTAACGCTCTGTGTGTCTCGATCCCTTTGTAGGTGTGTTTTAGTGTTGCAGTTAATATATCCCACCAGCTGAAGCAGACTGTGTTTTACATTGACACAAAGAGCGGTATGTGTGCGAACAGACTACTTCAGATGCTACAAACCAAGACCCCTAATATGGAGGAGCAGGTGAATAACATTTAGTAATTAGTAGTGCTTCCATGCTCAATTATTCCAAAACAACAGAATTTGTGTCATAAAATACTTGCTATAGAGGTTTTGTTTTTCCTTTTCAATGCATAGATGGAGGCACTTCAGAAAATCAAGGTGTTCAGGGTATTTGACGTTTTCTCTTTGCTCGCATGTCTTCAACATCTAAGATCAAATGGCCTTCAGAAGGTAAGTATTGTACTTTTTATAAATCTGTTGATATAAGTGTTCGTTCGTAGCAGAACTCTTGAATGTTCCCTAGGCGTGTGTCGGCGGTGGTTCAGTCAAAGCGCTGATGGTGGATTCAGTCTCTGCTGTGCTCTCATCCCTGCTCGGAGGGAAACAGAATGAGGGTATTTGTTTACAGTATTGCATAATACTCATCATAATGTTCGGTTCTAATTAGCATATTATGCATCAGATGTCACAGTAGTGCTGCTGCTTTGCATCAGGTATGTCTTTGCTGATGCAAGTTGCTGGGGAGCTGAAGATGATCGCCAGAGACTTCAACATCGCTGTATTGGTATACACTTTTCTAATTCCTGTTACAAACAAACAAAAAGGAATTATTACTGAATTTCAAAATTGTGGGTCCAAGCCTGGAGAAGGCTAATGTGAATAAATATTGCTTTTGTTCAAAATATCATATGAAAGTATTGTAATTTGGCATAAAATGAATATTGACCCTGTGAATTTAAGTGCACGTTCATAATAAAAAGTAACCCATAAAGAGATATGGTTACAGTTTAAAAAAAAACTGATTTCTATAATCATTTGATCATCTCCAAGCTCGCATTCAACCAGTTTACCTCACCTGATAAACAACCATCGCACTTTTATTTCATCTGCATTAAGTGTATGACTAAATGTTGAAAAGTGTTTTGAAATTAATTCTGGTACTGTGAAATCTTACACTGTAGGTGACAAACCATGTGACCAAAGATGGTAATGGGCAGTTGAAGGCTGGCCTGGGACAGTCATGGAGTCATGTGCCGCGCACACGTGTGCTCTTGCAGAGAATGGAGGACACAGAGACTTCATCCCTACGGACTGCAACTCTGAGTAAATCATCACGACAGGTGGATTTTTGGGGAAATTATCCTGATTTTTAAAAATAACCCAATAAATCTTTACTTAGTGGGAGCTATTGACATGGGACTTTACTTACATTTACTGTCGTCATTGTTTTTGATCATCTTCAGGCTTGTCATCTTGTAGAGGAGTTTGATCTTTGTCGCTGGTCAGAAGAGAGGAGGACCTCAATTTCAAGCAAGAGGAAACTAGAGGAAAGAAGTACCCATTGACCCATTGTTTTCAGTGACAACACAAATGGCTGTCCGTTTTTGATTTCAGACAGACGATATAAGAAAGTATATTTAGAGTTAGTATATTTATGTAAATATGTATAATATTTCTGCAGACTGTTTCTGTTGTGGTGTTTGACCCCAAGTGATAGGACGCTCTTCACTTGAATGAATGTTTTTGTATATATACTACTTAATCAAGTCTTTTTTTCTTAAAATCATTTGCATAATGTTGGCACCTTAGTTTCTAAATGAAATTCCTCAGCACCACCAACAGTAAAAATGCACATTACTCACCATTTTCAATGGAAAAACAAAATACTTATTTTTTGCATTATTCTGCATCTCACCTCTGTGTGTCAGTGTAACTCCAAAAATGACTGATTAGACACACATGTTACACACACACACACACACACACACACACACACTCCTACAATCACTCATGTTGGAGAACAGAATTGCTGTTCCCTGTTGTGTGCCCACAATCCAGGTACAAATCAATTTCTTTGTGCATAAAAGGCTTGTTTTAATTAGAATGATTGAAACAGTTGAAATTACACACAACTACCATTACTAAGCTAAAGGGCTCTTACCCAATTTACTCTACGCAATTATTCATTCCACAATCATGCCTTATGGCTGTTCCTATTGTATTGTTAATCACTCATCCTGGGCCCGAGAGCATACCCCGTACAAACATCCTTTTCAAAACAAATAAATGACAATGTATCATGAAGTCATCAAAATCAGTGCTTTACCTTGTTGAACAATATAAGCTTATGACATGAGTGGCAGCACTGGTCAGTCACACCAAAATTAAAAAAAATAATAATAAAAAAGATCAATATGGAAATCCATATTGAGAAATAATGTCAAAACCAACAAACTAGTTTTCTAGTACAATGTGTGTAATACCACAATGCGGTAAAGCTAACAAAAACATGAAATTGAGACTCTGGTTAGAGAAAGTTCATTCAGCTCTTTATTGCTGTAGCTCCAGGTCTCTCCCAGGTTTGCTGTTCTCTAATGAACTCTGTCATTATAGGACAAAATGCCTGAGCTTTGTGGTAGTGTCCTTCCAGCAGTCTCTCTACCTCATTCAGCAGGGAGGAACCACCCTCCTCTTTCGGATGCATTCCCAAATCCATTTGGAGGTGACCCTCTGGGCTGAGCAGTCGTCCTCCGGCTCTCCCAGTGTATGTGTGGCTGAAGCGGAGTCATACTCTGGCACCAAATCTCCATCGTACGCTAGGAAGTAGCGCCGAAGCTTCATAAAGTCCTGCATTGACTCTGGGAGGTAGAGCTTCACTCCTGTGAAAATGTCCAGTAGTGTCTGCAGGAAAAGGACAAGGATTTTAGGTGGTAATGAAGAATCGTAACAGCAAAATTACACCCTTTAGCTTTAAAAATTAAGTCAATGAAAAGTTAAACCTTTGACTATCACTGTATAGGCAGTTGAAACTCATAGAATATCTTCGGAGAAGTCAGGAGAATGTTTTTTATATCTTCACAGATATAACCAACAGTTTTCGTAACTTGTGTATTTAAAATTGTGTGTTTGACAGTTTAAGAGCAATAACATATGAAAGAGAACTTAGTTTAGCACTCACATGGCATGTGACATTAGCGCATGCCATGGATGTGTGTTTAGAAAGCCGTGTTATCAGATGTGTCAGCTGAAATTGCTTTATCACATCTATTATGTCAAAATCATTTGTTTAAATGAAAACATGCACTGTTTCTGAAAAAGAGGCCGCTCATTTGCATTTAAAGAGACACGCACAAAAACAGCCTGTTTCTGCTTCCATTCAAAATAGAAATTGAGCTGTAACTACACAGATGCATTCTGGGGACACCTGAGACTCATATTACACCTTGTAAAAAGGAACATAACCGGTGCAATTTAAGTACAAAAGAGGAACCAAAGAATAAAAGAAAAGAAAAAGTAAAGAAAACAAACCTTTTCATTTTTTGGGTCAGTTGTTTGAACACTCTTCAATTTGCTTTGTCCATTGCTGTGAACGGGTTCTGTTTTTATCTGAAATAGAACAAGATCACAGGGTTTCGGTTGAGAGGTGATCTGAAAAAGTATAAATGAACCATGACATGGCATGACAGACTAAACCCATGCTCAAAGAAAATACACTGCCGTTTCAAAGTTTGGGATCACCAAGTTATCACCAAGCCAGTGAACAAGCAGCACAACCATTTAAAAAAAAAAAAAAGTAAATATTTTCACTATCGACATGATAGAATGATTTTTTAAAGGATTGTGACACTGAAGACTGTAATGGCTGCTGAAAATTTGCTTTGCCATCATAGGAATACAGTATATTTTAAAATACATTAAAACATAATACATTAAAGCATAAGAGACATTTAAATATAATAAATAAAACCTCTGAATGACCTGAAACTTTCGAATGGTACAAACCTTCTTGGCATCTTGTTTCTCTGCGGGTAATTTCCTCTTCACTGCTGGAGAAGATGGTTCTGTTTTCACTGCCTTTGCTTTGGGAGTATGACCGTTTTCTGAACAGTTGGAACAATTACAGAATGTAAGAACTTTTTCAAATGGTACTTTTATGATCCAGCTGTCACACTTGACAACTACAGACTAAACAGAGTCTGTTCATGGTGAACACTTACTGGTCTTGTTAGCTGTGGAGGCTCCATGAGATACAGAGGGAGAGCTTCCTCCACTCTCGCCTCCGGAGGAGCTCTTGTCATTTTGGCTAGTTTTGGACGGACCAGCTGTCACCTCAAAATCACAGTTCTCCTTTGAAATTCGATACAGCTCCTGCAAAAAGTAAATTAAATAATTAGCTGCAAAACAAAATTCAAATATTTGATTTAGGAGCAAACCTAATAGTTTGCAGAAAATAATTTATTTAAAATTGCAATTTTTTCCCCATATAGTACCATCCAAGTGTGACTGATATATATGAATTATTGAATAAATGCAAGCTTATAGTGAATTGTAAATGGGCAGAGTTTAAGCAGACTAAATGAAAGGAAAAGTTGGGCGTACATCAGAGAAAATTATGCAAATTTACCAGAAGATCATGTTATGATATTTTGATTCTGTGGTCAAAACAAAAAAAAACTTGGATCTTCCTGTGAATGACTCATCCTTGTATATACTATGCATTTTTAAAACGTGGCAATATTTGAATTTTTAGTTCATGTTTGAATTTCACTTTGATTTATTATTGTGAATTTCCTATAAAATGACATCTAACATTACCTTTGAGATGCTTGATGGCACACACTACAGTTCATGGCTGCATTTTAATGTAAAATGCATACAAATATGCAAATATTTTGCAATCAAGTGTACCTTAAGCTGCTGAAGGTTAGTGGCAGTCTTCCAGTCTTTGTCGTCTCGCATTCGAGTGCATCGTGGGAAGCGGATGGATATGCCATCTGCAGTGTGCATTTCTGATTTGGAAAACTCAGCTCCTGTTATTTCCCACACTGGTGCTTTCTGTAAAAATTGGCATACAGGATATTATTCCTTATAGTCCAATACACAACACAAACTTCTAGAGTTTCAAATCAGTACAAACTTAAACATTTAAATGGTGTAAGGTCTATTAAACACATTCTTCTGAGTTAAAGAGACAAGCCAATAAAGTTCCTTCATTGCCATTTTTCTATCACATACTCAACGGTTACCAGGCTTTTAACAGAGTCTCATCAAGCTCATTCCACATTACAAGCACATAAACATTAAGCATCCCTTCGGTCATATTAAGAAGAGTCTTACTTCTGGATTTCGGATAATGAAATCAGGGTAATAGTTTTTGACAATCTTCAACCATCCTGGGATCTTGCTTGGATCCTGTGATAGCAAGAAAGTTAGGAAACTTATGAGATGCATCTTTCATAAATCTGATAAGACAATGGAGGTACGATCTACTAAATTGTGAAATTTACCTTGCCAATTTTAATGACGTCCAACTCCTTCTGCAGTCTGGCTAAGGTGGCATCGTCATAGCCTCCTGAACACTTAGTCACAGTGCACCACTTCTTAGATTCTGGGTCGTAGCATCCCATGAGGAAACTGGACATAATTCCACCTGGCACACAGAAATACATATTTCAAAACCTGATGGTCCGGCAAGGTTCAGTTATTGTTTAAAACCATTTTGATTGGACTGCCGTTTCTGACCATTTGAGCCTTTTCCATAGAAAGCACCAAGTACTACGAGGTCAGCAGTGTCCGCCATTGCTCCTTCATTCAGATAATCCTTCTTTACCTTCAACCAGTGACGTTTTCCTGGTTCATAATGCCCCTGAAATGCCAACAAATCCATGAAGTGACCCAACAAATACAAATACACTGCACTTTATCATCAATTATCATCTGTCAGAATCCTTTAACAATGGCATATCATACTACCTAATATTTTTTAAATTAAGCAAAATGTTTTAATGCAACCTTTCCATTCTGAGCAGTGGGTTTAAAAAGAGTATGTAGAAAACATACTCCTCTTCTCTTTACTGTTGCTTAAAAAATACTGTTTGAGAGTTGGCCAGTTTTATATGCACTGTGATGGAATAGATTGGAATATCTTTCTGAAAACAAAAATGTGTTGCAATGTTGGCATGCACATTTATTACATGCAATTATCACACTCAGGCTATACCTTAATATCCTTAAGAACCAAACCCTCAAGTCCTTCTCTGATGACACGTGTGATCATTTCTGCCAGATCAGCAGCTCTCTGTTGAAACACAATGTCATTAGCTTTATAAAATCATCCACCCTGAAGCCTTATCATAACATCAACTTTTAATTAACTTGAGCTGCCTACACATTTGTAAGCATTCTTAAAAACTGAGAACATATGCACGATGAGTAGAGAATGAAAAACAAAAACACTGCAAGACTGACCGTGACATGCTTCATTTCTGAGAACAAAATCCTGTTAGGAACTTCCACCATATTATCATGGAGAAACTTTCTTCTCTCGCAGAGAGGCCTGGAAATCATCACCAAGTCAACATCTCTCATGTTCTCTCATCTAAAACCTGCATTATCTGTCATAATTGAAAAATGCATTGCTTTAGGTTTAACTCACTTGTCCATGAGACTGACACCATTGAAATAAATGCAGTCAAACACAAACAGACCCACTTGGGCATCCTGGAAAGCTGCTTTCTAAAAACACATACAAAAACAAAAATAAATTCATACTTTTATTCAGCAAGCAAACATTGAGTGATCAAAAGTAACAGCAAAGGTATTTATAATGCTACTAAATATTTCCATTTCAAACATACTGTTCTTTCTATTAAACAAAAAATAATAATCCTGACAACTGTATGATTATAAAATTAAATATTAATAAATAAAAAGCAGCTGTTTTTACTGTAATGCCTGCTGAATATTCAGCTTTGCTATTTAAAAACATATTACAATTAAAAGAAACATTTAAATTTTAATAAAATTTGACAATATTACTGTTTTACTTTATACTTGATTACATTCAGCCTGGGTGAGCATAAGAGACTTATAACAAAAACAACTAAAATCGTACATATTTTAAACTTTGAACAGTAGCATAGTGTATCAGTTTATGTTTTTTTCAGCATCCATCCACAGACTAATGAAGGTCAAGTTACATTGGAATGAGTAAATAATGCCCTTTAAGGTAAGTTCAACTAATCCTTTAAAGGAAACCACCATTTTTTCATATTCCACCATGATCTTCTCTCAACTTGAGAGATACGCATCAACTCGTCTAAGTTAAGGAAAGAACATAGTGGAATATGGAAAAATGCTAGCATTTTCCTTTAAAGAACATCAAAACACATTGCTTTCTGGTCTACCTTGTGTACACCAAGAGTCCCAAAAGGCAGCGGTTTGCTAGTCTTTGTATCAATAAGAAGAACTTCAGCATCAAGGATCATACTCTGGCCACCAGGAAATGCCTGCGGTATGAAATCTTTAAAATGGGCGACCTGTGGGAGAAAAATCGAACTCTTTAATATTATAATGGTTTTAAACATGTACTGTATATACTGTAAACAACCCGTTTGATTTGAAAAGCTAACAGACTGGAGGTCCTGACCTTGTGTGGGAGTACTGGTTTGAGACTTCGACTGAAGTAACTGAAGTGATTGCCGTTCTTATGGACCTGCACGCGCTCCCCATCATACTTGATCTCAGAATACATCCCATTAGGACATTTCTTCATGGCATACTCAATTGACTTACATGCTTCTGCCTACAAAAATAACACAATTCAACAAGCATTAGATAAGCAGAATCTTTTGGGTGTTTTTGGTTGTATTTGAAGAATATTGAACTAAACAGACAAATCTGTCATTATGCTATTCCAAACCTGTGTGAACTTCAAAGGATATTATATATATATATATATAGACTACTGTATACAAACACAAACACATATACATCTATATGTGTGTGTGTGTGTGTATTTTTCTCTTTTCTTTTCTTTTAAGTAAGGATGAATAAATGACAGAACTTAGTTAATTATCTTATTATAACTTATTCAATTATCTGTGATTCAGACCAGCATTGGCTGTACAGGGGTCATCAGAGTCGCCTCAACACTAAGGATCTTTCTAGGCCCTGTCCCATTAGAAGCATCCTGCTGGTTCCGTAGCACCCGGTCAATTACGTCACCCAGGTTACGAGATGCTTTAAAGGCATCATAGGCATTAGGGTCCACAGCATCCAAACTGATGAAAGAAAATTTAAAAAGTCAGACAGAATAAACATAATTACCTTAGGTACAATTTGCAAGCGAAACTTACACATGCTTGGCCCCAGAGTTTATTTTCAGATCATGTTTGACCAAACGAATATAACACTTCAGATCATTTCCAGTGCATCTGGGAATCAAGAAAGACATTTTCATGCAACATTCTCAAAATTCAAATATTTATAATAGGAATTTTATATAATCTTAATTCTAAAAATGATCATTTCTGACTTTTTAGCAATATCCTGCATTTCTGCCTGCTGATCATCCTCCTTTGTGAGTTGTGACAGACGGCTCAATGAGGCATCCACCTCCTGAATAGTTAGAAGACTCTTGGCTGCTGGAGGGAAAGACTTGCTGTCCTCGAAAAACATCCGCACTGTCTCCGAAACATCCCCCTGTATGAAACCAAAAAAGATCAGTAAAAAAAAAGGTCAAGTATTTCTCAAAAGAACTGACTTCTTTTGAAAAAGAAATGCTAAACAATTTGACAAACCTGTTCCAAGTCTTGCACCATCTCATCCTGACTGCAGTTCAATATGCGGCTGAAAAGCTTGACAATTTGTTTGTCATTGAGGTTATACACATTCTTAACCACTCCTGGGAGGAGAAGCTTCACTGTCAGGTACAAATCTCCTCGGAATTTGTCTGTAAAGATGTGGTAGGCATATTAACAGAGAACAATAAAAGATGCTTTTGAAAACACTTTTTAAGCTTCATGCTCACCTCCACCAGAGCCTTTGCTTAAGAAGTCTCTGATGATCTCTGTCTTGGCATTATAGCCGGACTTCTCTGCAACTAAGGCACAAAGTTTGCGGAACTCTCGTAGTAAGCTGTCTTTATGGTTGGGGTCACATAGCTTAGCTGATAAAGCGCTACCCTGAGTGGGTTTGGCTGGAGATGGTCCAGGACTGGAAGAAGAGGAGCCGGCCTTGGTAGCTGTGGACAGATGATAAACTTTGTATTAAGTTGGCATGAGAGCATGAGAGTATTACATGATATGTTATGCATCTATATCATAGCGGTCCAAAAATAACTTTTTTCCAAAATTAGAATTACTTGCCAGTTAGTAAAACATTTTATAAAATAAAGTTAGAAAGATAATCTAATACGCATCCATGCAGATTTAAACCAATATACTCTGTCTATTATATGAAGATTTCAAATGCAAAAACCAAGTCCATTTTTATCAGGCTCCCATGAAAATAGCTGTAATTTCTGAAAATAAGCCATTTAATAACTGACTAATAAAAATTTATTGAGAGAGATTTTTTTTTAAAACCGCACAAAAATACAAATTTGAAGGAATACATTAAGATAATTCATTTTCAAGGCTGGTGATTTTAATGGCTGGTAAAAGTTCATTTTGGACAATGTATATATATTTTAAAATAAATAAATACTTTATTCCAGTAAAGATGCTTTTAAACTGATCAAACATTGACAGTAAAGAATTTATTACAAAATATAGATTTTCAAAATATTAAGCAGACTTTTTTTTTAAATCGATAAAAAGATGATGTGATTCAAATCAGCGTATTAGAATAATTTCTGAGGGATCTGAAAATCGGCTGTTGGGAGATTTGCCATCACAGGAATAAATTACATTTTAAAATATATTTCAACAGAAAAAAAAATAGCTAGCTCTGGTGAACCTAAAAAAACATAAAAAATACATTACTGACCCAAACTTTTGAACCACAGTGTACATTACAAAAAGCAAGAGCAACAAAAAACATCAGCATTTTGTGCAACTCTTAAAGAGTTGTACCTGTGAAGCCAGAAAACTTGCGAGGAGCATTGACTGTTGGATCAGCTAGCGGTGCTGACAGCTGCCCACTGTTGTTTAACTTTCCTTGCACTTTCTTCTTTGGGGTTGCATTGGCTTTGGCTGCCAGCTCTGTTAGAGAAGTGAAAAAGAAGTCTACAGTGAAAACTAATGCAACTAAACAAAGAGTAAAGCAAGGGTAAGAATGGCAGGATACCTGAAACATGTTTATTGATTAATTCTTTATCCTCATCCTGAAGTTCCTCCCATCCCTCCAGCTCTGTGATGTCTTCGATTTTCTTTGTGGTGGCACGTGCTCTCTCAAGCTTTTCAAAGATGCACTTCACGTGGTACCACTCCTTCATTTCTCCAGCAGATTCACTGAATGGGTTTGGCACTATTTTGCCAATCCGGACCAGCCCCTTCATGATCTTGTCTTTGCATTTCTTGCAGCCAGCCGTGCCGCGTTTGGCATATTCCACACAGTATCTCTGCTCTGCCATGATTGGTTGTTCACTTTGCCACTCAGGCCAAGAAACGTGGAAATAAAAGCTGGAGCTCTGACTAAACTGGCGAATGTGTGGCACACAGAAAAAAATGCCACTGGGGTTAGATTCAAAGCCCCACAAAAATGTAAGAGTCCTTAAGCACTGCAGAGAATGATGATTTAGTGTTGCTCTAAAGGAAGTTTCCCTACAAAGCCTTAGCAAAGATGATCTGCTTAGTGTCCTCACTGCCCTGCCAAGCCAAAGACTGGGCATAAATTTCAGTAAAAGAGAGTTTCCATCTTAGACAGCAGAAGTGATCTCTACAAGAAAAAAAGAAAACTATAAGCAACATTCATGGGATATTTTTTGACAAGCTTGTGTGGAAATGTATTGCTAATATAGTATTTTGAGGTGGCAGCTAAAAATTAAAGAATATTTATTTTTATTAAGCAGTAACATTTTAAGGAAGAAAAAAAGACAATTACATCCAACTTGAAACATTCTTAGAGACATACTTAGGTATCAATTATGTAGGCAGAGAACAGAACAAATGCCTACATAATTGATACGTAACCGTATAAGTGTAATGATATAACGTAACATTTAAATCAATACTTAATGCATTTTATTCAGAGAGCTTCCAGTACTCCCAATAATCGCCCTGATTTTACTTTTTCAAATTTACCGCAGTTACATTTATGTAACGTTATAGGTTTACGTGTGCACACAGTCGATAATAATATAAAACACCTGCAGTCTAGCATAATACACTGCAGAAGAAACACAGTCATAAGCAACTTCAGTTAACTTTAGTAAAAAGGAAAAAAATGCTGGAAATGTCATTTTTAAGCAGCCTGTGCCGAAACTGTCATTTGATACTGACAGAATTGTCCCTTACAATTCTATTTTCCGTGGTTCTGTTTACGTGTCGCTTTGTTGATCAACGTGGAATTAGCTCACATGCTAATGGTAGCTGAACTACAGCAGCAGCCGTAAGACAAGCGGACTGCCAGAGACTATACAGAAACTCATCTCAATCACATTTTACCTCAGTTTTCATTGCAAGATTATCCCAAGCTCCTCGTATAACGATTTTGATTTTAAAAGAATTTACTAATGTGTTAGCAAAACATGATTCTGGATTGTGTGCGGGTCCCTTTAAATCACATGAGTGCTTCCTCTTTGTTTGGAAGTGTTTCCTGTGCAGTGCGCATGCGCACCGTACACACACAGTATGTTACATTTTGCCAACATTTATCGACCTGCAAACCGCATATTTATATTTATGTTTTTACGATTTTTAAAACTCATGTGCTAACAGGAATTGTGAAATGTTTAAATGAGACTTTTAGGATGAGCAACTTTGATAGTGATGAGGGCCAGCAATTTCTCTCCTTTATACAAGTAGGCCAGATTATTGATCCCCATCAACACACCTTTACACCGTCTTAGTCAATTATAATGTATTCATTTTTTTTTTTAAACTTGTGAAAAGAGGAAACTTTGTTGTCAGTTGACAGCGACATTACACAAATAAAATCTCAATAACAAATTTACAGAGGTCATATTTTTTTTTTATTAGTGGCCTAAAGAACATCCTAAAAGCAACAGAAGGTAGGCTAGTTATAAAGAGATTACTCAAAAAAAAAAAAAAAAAAATACTGGTTAACTGCAGGATTTTAATTTGGGAGCTTTAAGAGCTGAAATAAAATAATATATATCTATATCTAAAATAGGTTTTTCATATTTGTATTTCTTTTTTTTTATGTATGTACGTTTATAACACTGTAGCATATTAGCTCATTAAGGGAAATGTATATAATTACTATTAATTATGATTATTTGCAATTATTTATATTAGTTGCCAGTAGTAACTGTAGCAGAATTACCATCAACTAATCTGTTCATTTATCAAACATAGTGTAATTTCATATAGATTTTAAGAAGAGATATTTCCTTGGGAAAATACCTTGTAACAGTATCACAGCATTAGAGCATGTAGCAAGGTAGAAATTGTAAAGAGACAGTCATTCTGCAAGGCAGAATCAGAAACTCAGTTAATTTGTGCAAAAGTTTTATTAATTCAACCTTAGCTCACGACTGAACACGAAAGTATCCTGTAAATGCACTCAGACATGGGAAAAGTGCAAAGAAGGCTTAAAGGTAAACTATTAGGAAAAACTGCACGCTATAAAACCACTTCTCATTAAGTTACAGAACATGGTCTGCTGTAATGGTTACATAGGCTGATTATGCATTCTTTTTTGTTTACCATATTATTCATTCTTTTAAGCAGAAATATTTTTAATATAAAAAAATGTATATGAATCTTAAGAACTATTAAGTATGTGATTCAGTCAGGGACATTGAGTGATTTTACTTTTGTTGGATGATTAACACGACTTTGACAATAGCAAATTAATGAGGCTGTGGTCCCTTTAAAACTGAATACAAGCAAATGCAATGTACTGAAACGTGCATTACCGTTTACGTTCACGCAATTGACTCCGTTTACCTGAATGCTAGTGAAAACGGACAATTTGAAATCATTTTGTGTGTAATTCTCAATTCAAGAGTAACTTACTCGCACTGTGTGAGACGTGCTATGTGTATGTGCTTCAGTGTATGCACTCAGAAACTGGACTGAACTGAGCTCTATCTTCCATCTCCTAACATATCCATATGCCTGCTCTTCCCTTAATCCCACACATTGAGATTTTTTAACGTTTTATGAGACATGCAGCAAGTGTATAGCTTATAAATACAGTTCATGTACACATCGAACCACGCAGCACATTCGTTCTGAAAGAATCTCTTTCCAATCGTCCCTCCATAACGTTATTGTGGCGAAAATGTCAATAGTTTTTGTCATAGTTTTTGTCATTTCAAAATTAGTTTTCGTCTGTGAAAAAATTTCGTTGACGAACATTATGAGAATTATATGTCAACAAAATGAACACTGCTGCGTTCTGCTGGCAAAGGTATCTAAAACGTCACCCGTATTGTAGTGTTCATGTGAAATGTAGGACGAGGGGACAAACAACCCAGAGCGTCTCTGACATGATTTGCATGATTGGCTCATGCGTCACCGGCCAAACTGGCTGGTAAGTTTTTATCGATACCCGCCAAAAAGATTTTGAAATTTTTTGTGGTCATACCTCTTGTTGGTCAAAGAACCAATAGTGTGCTGATGCTTACGAGGGAACTTTTATGGCTCTTGGTACAAGCATGGTAATTGCCACATGCACTGGATTGGAGGTTGATATACAAATTAGAAGAGATTCTTAAAACACTGAATTTTGCAAAGATATCAACATTTAACATACACTCTCAATTAGATTGTCTGAAGACAAGTCCTTATATAAATAAACATGAAATTTTTTGATATTACAAGGTGATATAAGCTAGTGATCAATTAGTTAGACAATATACAAGCACAAAAGGATATGTGTTCAGTCAAAGAACGTTTTCCTTTGAATTAATTTAGACAAAAGTCCATTGTCTTTTCAAAAGGGAGAACTAGAGTTGCTTTGTTTACAATCTTTTAAGCAATAAACCAGTCTTATAATTCGGTTGCCATAGAATTAAAAGCCTGTTTTGCCTGCCTGAGGTGTTAGTTGCCTTTCAGGGGAAGGGTCCACAGACCCTAGTTGCAGTTTGAGTTACCCCTTGGGCTGGTAAAGTGGTATTAAAGATTATTTGTTAAATATAACAAATAGTTTGTGCCTGATTGGTTCAAATGCTACACACCACTCTTTGTATTATTTTACCTTTGCATCACAGTAGTGTAACATTCTTGGTTTGTTTTGTTCTTAGTTTCTGTATGTTTTTGCATTTGTATTTGGTTCTGCCTTGTTTTATGTCATGTGATATTTTGTTTTCCTTCCCCATGTGCTCTGTGTGTGTCCATGTGCCTTGTGACCTAGTTTCGTTAATTAATGTATTCTGTTCAGGTGTGTGTCCCTCGTTAGCATTCATTGTCTCCCCTACTTAAGTTTTCCTCTGTTAGTCTGTGGTCGTTGGTCAATAACGTTACATGTGTTTTGTTAAAGCTGTTTTGGATTTTGGAATGTTGGATACTACTCCATGATTTTGATTTCATTAAAAGACTTTGTTTATTTTAAGTTTGCCTCCGCGATCTCCTTCGTCTGCCAAGACACAACGTTACAGATTGACCGACCAAATACAGCAAGATGGAGTGGGCCAATGAACTTGTGTGCAAACTTCAGCAGGGAGATCGACCATTGGAACAGTATATGGAGGATCTCCTGAGCATTTTCCATCAGGTTAGTTTGAGTGATTCCCTTATTAATTTCTACTTTTGTATGGGACTTAACAATGATTTATATTGTCTAATTTTCCCAGACGATTGTCATAAACCCGTAGTCGAATTTCTAAATTTAGTCCTAGAGTTAAACAATTCTGAATTTTTTGTTGATCCAGTATATCCACGTTTAAGTCCCATCCAAAACCAGAAAGACACTCAAACTCATTCTGGGCCGGATTCCTCCATATACTGGCCCAATGTGCCCACTCTCCCTCCTACACCCGCTAGCTCCAGCATCCCTAGCTCCATTATTTTTGTACACCCCTCAGTCTTTACCAAGGTGCCACTAGAGCCAGAGCCACAGTTACCGCCAGTGGCTGCCAAGATGCCAGAGGCACAGCTACCGCCAGTGCCTGCTAAGCTGCCAGAACCCGAGCCACAGCTACCGCCCGTGGCTGCCAGAGCCACAGCTACCGCCAGTGCCTGCTAAGATGCCTGAGCCAGAGCCACAGATACCACTAGTGCCTGCCAAGATGCCAGAGCCACAGCTAATGCCAGCATCATCATCTTTGGGCCCAGTGTCCGAAGGTCCCCATCTAACACGCATCTCTCTGTCTTCACAGATGCTGACCCAGGACGCTGTGTCGCCAGCACGGGAGCCAGGGAGACAGATAAGCGCTGCTCAATGCAGCCAGACAAACAGTCCCTGTCCCCGTCCTGCTATGGGCTGCCCCACTGCTGGCATGGCGGTCAACGTTCCCTTGATACCCCTGTTGATGCGGCTCAGAGCCTGGATAGTGCTCCTGGCCCCCTCGCAGTGGTTGATTCGGACAGTACGCCTCGGCTATGAGATTCAGTTCGCCAGGCGCCCGCCCCGGTATCACGGAATCCGCTTTACTTTGGTCCGTTCAGAAGCCGATGCTGCCGTACTGTGCGCGGAGGTTGCTATCCTACTGGTGAAGGAAGCGATCTAGCCTGTCCTTTCAGCCGAGATGAGGTCAGGATGTTGCAGCCCTTACTTCATCGTGCCCAAAAAGAGCTGCGGGTGATGACCCATCCTCCTTCATCTTGAAGCTTTGAACCGGTCTCTTTAAATTAAAAAAAAAAAAAGATGCTGTTCAATAGGCTCACTCCGACGCGCATACTAAAAAATATGCATTCGGACCTAAAGGACGCGTACTTTCATGTCTCGATTTGCCTTGCCACAGACCCCTTCAGCGGGTTGTGTTTGAGGGTCGAGCATATCAGTACCGAGTCTTACCCTCTGGCCTGTCCCTCTCTCTCCGCATTATCAAATATCTTTTTGCATACGCAGGGACATCGTGCAATTGCACTTCGCCAGCTGGGTCTTCAGGTCAGATGAGAAAAGAGTATACTCTCTCTAAAAAAAAAAAAAAAAAAGACGCAGAGGATCTCTTTTTTTGGCATGGAGATGGACTCGATCAAAATGACTGCCCGCCTCTCCAGCGAGTGCGCACAGGCCATGCTGAAATGCTTTGATACGTTCAGGCAAAAACAGCTGTTCCTTTTCAAAACTCAGTGACTCCTGGGGCATATGGCAGCTGCAGCCGTGGTCTCATCGCTCGGCTTGCTCATATGAGACCACTTCAGTGTTGGTTACACGATCGGGTCCCAAGATGGTCCCACCGTGGCGCACTTCGGAGTGGCGTTTTCCCGGAGTGTCACTGCCTATTCATCCCGTGGTCCGACCCTGCTCTCCTACAGGTCCAAGTGCCCTTAGGACAGGTTCCCAGTGCCATGGTCATCATGAATGCCTCTTCCACGGGCTGGGGTGCTGTATGCAACGGGCAAGCAGCCTCGGGTCCCTGGAATGGCGTCCAACTGCTTTAGCATATCAGTTGCCTACTCGCCCGCCATCTGCTCCGTGGAGTTACAAGCGGCTCAAATTGCTACGCACTATTCATGTTCCTTGGTTACTCAACAGTGCAGTGGATCAGCTCTCACGGCAGTCCACTCACCCTGGAGAATGGCGGCTCCACCCCCAGGTAGTCCAGCTGATCTGGGATCACTTCGGAGAAGCTAAGATCGATCTCTTCGCTTACC
>JAUCMT010000105.1:19626474-19646535 GCA_032357475.1 Enteromius thamalakanensis
AATGTTACACTTTATATTAAGTGGGCAGTTCCTGAGGAATTACCATGTATATACACTGGTATTACAGAGGTGCACCATCTCCACCCACTTTACATATCCCTAAACCTACCCAACTACACCCCCTGATCACCTCCTCTTACTCTTATACATACTGCTGTTACAAAATTTAATTCCTGCCTCATGACTACTTAGGGAAGTGGAAAAAGTGTTGTTACCAATGTTCTGTTACACATTTTGTGCTGTGACGGCCGCCGATCAGCGCCGCTCTGGCAATCAACAATCCACACCTGGAACTCACCTGCCCGGGCCAATCGATCATGGCCGCATCGGTATAAACGGAACAAAGAAACCAGGAATTGTTGAGCAACGACTCCATTCTTTGAATGCTGGCTATTGACTTACCTTTATTCTCTCACCAGAAGGATCGCCATGATGGAGGACGCCCGGGCCACACTTCTCCCAAAGGAGCACCGTTCACGAGCACCCGGAAGAAGGAAAAGGGACACAGTCTTCACAGCCACGCTGAGCACCGCCACCATCACCACTACAGTATTAAAATACTCACCGTTGTTTCTGTCAGTAAGTCCACCCTTCGGGGTTTTTGTGTTCACTACCTCTAAGTCTGTTGTGTTATCTAGCGCCGCCTGCCGCCTATTGCCTAAACTCACAACAGACGATGATGTAGAGAATGTTTAAACCATCTGGAAGCGCTTGCACCATTACTCTCAGGAGAAGCCCAGCGCACCTACTTCGCTCTTCCAGCCACGGGGGTCCATAACTAAGACTGCCTTCATGAAGATATCTTGGCCCGGCTGGGGCTATCATCCACCACCGCTGCCCAGATGTTCCACGACTGGGAATACAAATTTCGCCGAACTCAAACGCTTGGCTGAGCATTGGCTACTGGACAGCGGCGCCACCCCCATCCGGATCATAGAGAAGGTGGTCGTCGACAAGATGCTGCACGCTCTGCCACACTCGATCCGCCAGGCTGCCGGAATGCAGGGTCCCCAGACCATCAGTGAGTTGGTGGATGCCGTGGAGCTCGTAGATGCCACCTTCCACCAAGACGCAGGGGAGAGAGCGCCGTCATATCCCCGAAGGGTGGTCCAGGAGTGGTGCTCGCCAGAGGGCACCCGGCCCACAGTACAAAGGCCCGTAAGTCCCCAGGATGAGCCCATGCCGACCGACTCACCGACGCCGGCCACCAAGAAGTGGATGGCGGGCTCTCTGCTGTGCACCGAGGAGTGCCCAGAGAGGCGTCACGAGTCTCTGTTGAGGTCCAGGGGAAGACATACAGAGCGGTCCTCGACTCGGGGAGCAGCATCACACTCGTCAGACCCGAAGTTGTGGGGCCCCGGCCAGTCTCAAAGAGCACCCTTTTTCGTCACTTGCGTGCATGGAGACACTCAGCACTTCCCAACATCCACCCTCAAGATTAAACGAGCAGACAAAACCATGGTAGAGGTGGGTGTAATTAATGACTTACCTGTTCCGGTTCTTCTAGGACGTGACTGGCCGGGGTTCGAGGAGGCCCTGACCCATGCAGCACAGGCCTACCGCCCTACCCGAAGGTGCAGACGCCGGCCATCCCGGGGGAACCCGACCTGCCTTTGCCACAACGGACAGCAGGAGAGATGGTGAGGCCCCCTCTTGTGATACTAATGTCTATTTTGATGTCTTTCAGCAGGTCACGGGAGGGGGAGCCTTTGGAGCGACGAAAGGTTGAAGCATTGTTGGAAGCAGGTTCGGAGGATTGATGACAGAGAAATTCATCTGGCTCCTCACCCTCTCCCGCACTTCATAGTCCAGAACGGCGTTTTGTACTGTGTGGCGGAGGGGGGAGGAAAAACGGCTCCTGGTGGTGCCCCGCAGCAAGACGGAGACAATCCTGGAGCTCGCTCACTCCCATCCGATGGCGGGGCACCTGGGAGCCGGCAACACCACGCAACGCATCAGGGACCGATTCCACTGGCCAGGCCTCGAGGCGGAGGAGAAGAGGTTCTGCGCGGCGTGCCCCGTCTGCCAGCTCACTTCACCCAAGAAACCTCCCCCCAGTCCTCTCATCCCTCTCCCCATCATCGGGGTGGTAAAACATTTAGTTTATAATGAATATGTGTTCCCTATTTAAAAGTGTTGCCATTTGCTTTTTTATTTGACATAATTACAAAGTATAATTTTTTAAAATCCTACTTACAGTAAAAGTGTGTAAAGATGCAATGGTGGTCCGTTGGATCATTGAACAAGTCATGGACATCAACACGGATCAGATGCAGGAGATTTCTTGACCACTGTCTTTTACAACAGGGTAAGTGTTTTGAAGTTGATTCTAACAAGAATAGGAAAAGTAGCAGAGGTGTGAGGTGGGAGTATTCGAGAAGGTTGAAAATCAGGTGGGCTGCAGCATTCAAGATGAGCTTGCAGTAGATTTGAGATGCAGTAGTCAAGGCAAACGCAGACCAGTAGTGTATCTGGTAAGAAATGATGTGTTATTCAGGAGGAATCAGCATGTTTTGACTCTGGTTAGCCTATGCAAATGACAGGTTGCTGTCAAATGTGACACTGCTTGCTGTGTGGGTGAAATGGTTAACCTGTCTCTTGAAATGACAAGGTCTCACCAAGAATGATTCTCTATGAACATCCAGGTGTGCAATGAACAGCTTTCCAAGACTGAATTATGGTTATTATTGTTTGAGCTTGAATTGCAATGAATCTACAGTATATTCTATAAAATATGATTTATATATTGGATCAATGTAAACTCTTTCAAAAGCAGGGTAAAATACAGTAAAAATAAAGAAATATTAACCAAGTGAAATATTGCACTAATACACGCTTCTAAACACACAAACAATAACTTATCATGGAAGATCTGCATATTTTTTTATATATAGATAAATCTTATTGTTTACATGAAAAATAGCAAAAAGCATGTAAGCATCATCACTGCCACCATCGCCTGAATAATTAAACCAAAATATAGTCGATTCTTAATTAGAAATTCTTTTTTTATATTTGGGTATAAGTTCTGCTTTCCAGTATTGCAAAGTTCACACAAATGCATCTATTGAAATATTTTACTTTCTAACAATGATAAAATTGTGACAAATTATGTTGTTTTTGTTTTGTTTTTTTTTGTAAGGGAGGGGCATTTGGGCTCTTTTATAAAACTTACTGTCTGTGATAACTGCTAGTGACCGATATTGTGTAAAATGCATAACTGACTATAAAGTTTGTATTATAGATATGAAAGTGGAATATTTAAGTTTGGTATTTGGTATTTTTAAGTTGGTATTTGGATAGGGTCCTTGGGCTGTTAACATTGGCAACCCCGACTCTTGTGAAAAGTCCACAATCATCTTCTTCACATAATTGTCACGAATGACAAAGTTGACAAACTTTCATTTTATTTTACTGTACAATTAATGGTGTTTGTTGTTACAATCAAACAAAAAACAACCAACAAACAAACAGGTAAACTTGTATTTTTCAGGTGCCTCAACACCTACTTGGTATTAGATAAATTCAGCTTGGAATATCCAAACAATAAAACAAATTGTATGCACTTTACTTCATCTGTTTGAAGTGCATACAACTATATCAGATAAAAAAAAAAAACACTAAATAAAAAAAGAAAACTGTTAGTGCATTATCCACACCACATGGTTATATTTAAAACATTTCAAGCATGACAATATAGAAGCATCTGCATCTGCTCAAAAATGCACCACTAAACTGCTCCTTCTAACTCTTTTACATAAACTGTGAGAAAATGACCTCAGATTCAGATCAAAATGTCAAGTGTTTATAAAATGCCCTTTCTGCTCTGTGTGTGTGTTAGATTTGAAATGCTATGATCAGTCTAGCAATATATTCTAAAGCAAATGGGAGTGATGCTCGCCTGTGTAAAACTGTCACAATTTTAAAGTGGTATAATAGGATAATGTTGTCCAAGCAACCTCTGTAATAAACCTCAGGTCTCTCCTTCAGTGTAAGTCTATGGGATCTTTTACCCATTTCATCTTTAAACAGATGAAAATCCACCTGTCGCTTACCTCTTTCTCATCAAGCTGCAGGATTTGAGGTATAGTACAAATGGTTTGAGATGTGAGTCAAAGTTTAATTCCTTGGTGTTTGGAGAAGTCTCCAACCTAAAGAAAGAGCAATGATAAAAGGCATGATGATGGATTTTGACCACTTGCCATCCACTTGTCCTCGAAGGATGATGGGAAATAAAGACCTCAGCTGCTTGAAATGTCACAGGAAGTCTTTTAGAGCTCATTATCATTATCTATAGATTGAACTTCATTTCTCTTGTTTGGAGTGTAATATTCATTGGCTCTTCATATTTCCAAAGTTATTAAATGTCCCTGGGAACAAAAGTGAAGGGATATAGAAGGGCTGTCATTGATGAGGGCTCTTTTATATGATTGCTGTCAAAGCTGCTGGATGTTACAAGTGTTTCTAAGCGGCTGCAGACAGTAACGTGGTGTGAAGGATGACTATAACCATTATGATATGCAAAGCACAAGATGCTTTAATTACTCTGGTTTTTAACTGATTAAAAATCTTTCAGTCTCATATATAAATATTTTCAGAGAAAATCCAAAAATACTAAGATACTTCAGAGGCATTACATTAATGTGGCAGAAAAAGCATGAAATAATCAAGCTTTCAGCCTAAACAGTACCTCAAGTGTGCTTACATTTATTTACTTATTAATATATTAAAAATGAACAACTCACTAAATGTTTTTTTTTTTAAAGAACAATACAGATATTCAAATAAAACAATAAGAATGTAAAATACACTATTGGTGAATAGTTTTCTAAATGTCTGTGCCAACATTGTGAGTTTAGCACTGTGGGCTGAGCAGCGACATGTCATGATAGATGTGAACAGAAGCCACATTTCCAGATCTGTCGTCTCTTTCTACACTGACAGCCATTCTCGGTTGTTGCATGAGAAAGTCTCTTGACATCCTGCTGATGATTACATCATCACTATAGCAACCAAAGTAGATACAACAGATATTGAGTATACTGTCTGAACAAACACGTCTTATTGCATCACTTTCCAAAATGGCTTAGATATTTAAAAACCAAATCGCATTTATATAGAGTGTAAACAAAACCTTAACGGCTGTTTACCCTGGGAGCCGTTCTGTCTGAGCTGCTTTTTAATTGGTCAGTGTACATATCCACCAGATGCTCTTCTTGTCGCATCTTGTTTTTTTTTTTTGGCAATTTAAGTCATAGGTGCTGTGTTTATTAGATGCAGTGTCAAAGGCTATTGGTTCTTCTTGGAATTTTGAGTCCTACTGGAATTGTGAATGTGATTTTAGGTAACAGTTCAATAGACAACTAGCTATTAGTGAATAACTTACATTGTAGATATAATATTGGCAGTATATTGTGCTCTGTCAAATAAAACATCTGTTGCTGTTAAATAAATAGGTTGACTAGGTTTCAACGACTCAGTCATTAAGGTGGTCACATGATGCCACCTACTAGCATAGGATGATGTAATCTGCAGAATCATTCACTGAAAAAGTCCTTTTTTACAGTACTTTTTATGCATATACTAGGGTATGTGGATACTAGACTTTTTGGTAACACTTTAGAATAACGTTTCGTTGTAAGTCTTTTATAAGTCATTTATAAGTGATTAGTTAATGATGAAAGGTTCATCTACAAAACATTCACAAATGATTAATAAGTGATTATTATGTTTAACTACAAGTTGTGATATGTTGAAAAGCACAAAAAAAATGTATTTTTTTTATTTTATTTAATAAAGTGTGAAAAGCCTTTGTCTCATTAGGACAGATGATATGTTGGGTAAAGATGGTAAACACATGGAGTATTTTAGCACTGTGCACCTCATGTGAACTACAGTAAACATAATAATCACTTATTAATCATTTGTGAATCTTTTGTAGATGAACATTTCATCATTAACTAATCACTTATAAATGACTTACAATGGAACATTATTCTAAAGTGTTATCCAAGTAAAATGAACTGCTTTACTGTCTCTAGTGTAAACTACGAAAATGAAATAGACTACAAAAAAGTCTATAGGAATTGTTGGGAATGTGCAGAGGCATATAGGCTAGTGTTTCTCTACGAAGTCACATCACTAATTACTTTTCTGGTACGCACAATATATTGTTTTTAGTCTTTTTTGCTGATTTACGTGCAGCTTCATTTTGACAACTTTGTCATCTAAATATAAAACTTTTCAAATCTTTTCAGTTTCACCCTTAATAAGACCACTTTAGTCTATTAATGCATTTAGTTAATGATATAAACTATCTATAAAATCATATCCTAAGTACGATTTGTATTGTTAGATACAAAGGATATCTCTCAAAATCATAGTGTGATTGGTGCAGAATGTGTCTTGGGATAGTCTGGGCCACAAATAATTTATTTGTATCCATTAATTGTATCCACTCAAATGAAGGATATTTTTTAAAGCCAAAATTGAAGAAGTGATATCCTTTGTCTTTAAAGTATGTAGCCTCTGAGTTGGGACACAGAGGTAGGGTGGTATTTTTCCAGCAACAGGGTTGGTAAACACTGTGCAGACCCAATCAGAGTGATCTGTCTCACCGACTGCCCGATGACAATTTAACAAGCTCAAGGCGCATATTATGGGGTCTGAGTCTGAAAAGTCCTGGTGTTGAACAATTTGAAAAAAACTAGGCTGGATGACTCTGGCAGATGGTCAGTTTATGCCATGTTTACACTGCATGATTTTAGCCCCGATTTTCACTTGAGCACAAAGGATCGAAAAACAGGTTGAGGTAAATTGAATGTAGCAAAAAAATACCTGCAACTCACAGTCCTGCTGTGTAAAATGTGTTTTGACATCGACAATGTCTTACAGGCAATAAGATTGCACAAAACAGGGCACTGGAAAGTACAGGGGAAGGAGTCATAAAGACCTGCAACAGAACTCCAACAAGCAGCTATTTTATTTTTCATATTCAGGACTGTGAGATAAAAATGTTTGGGGTTTAAGCAGTGTTTCATACTGTAACTGCAGGGCTAATGCAATATGTTCTCTATGAGCTTGCATTTGTGAATATTATGTAGATCTTGTTTAGCAGGTTTCATCAATAGTTTGGTCTACTGAAATGTATTACTGCTGTTACCGACATGTTGTGTAGTACCAAAGACTATAGAAATACAAAGACAGTTCACTCATATGCTTTTAAATAGAAGAAACTGCAATGTGGTGGTATACTCCCTCCTTCTAATCGAAATCGCTGATTGGTAAAGTCCTTGCGTCACTGCACCAGGCATTAGAAGCTCTTCCCATTAAAACCTGAAGACAAACCAGCTAATGCATATGTGCAGTCATTACCGTGTTATAGCCGTACATACACATTGGCCAGCCTGACCAGAAAAATATGCTTTTTTTAATGCTATTTGAGCATAAGAAACAACATTAATGGGGCAGTTCATTTCAGATTTTGATTCAAAACGAATCATAGGTGAAAAGCTTATTTTTACAGTTTTCAGATGATGTATAAATCTCAAGTTTAAAAATTGACAACTGACTGGTTTTGTGTTCCAAGATCACAACTCGGAGTTCATAGGGCAGTTTTTAAAATTTAAAAAGATTGCCCCATTCACTTAAAGGGTTAGTTCACCCAAAAATGAACATTACGTCATTAATTACTTACCCTCGTGTCTTTCAAAACCCCGCAAGACCTCCGTTCATCTTCGGAAACATAAAGTAAGATATTTATTAAGATATCAAAGGCGGAAAGTGTAAGTCAAGGGAGAAGAATGGTTGAGTATATGATGTTATTTTTGTTTTCTTTGCGCAAAAAAAGTGTTCTCCTATCGTCCCAAAACTAATGTTGAGCTACTGATGCCTGGATCTGAGATCATTTCACTTGTGTTGCTGTCTATGGAGGGACAGATGGCTCTCTGATATCATCAAGAATATCTTAATTTGTTTTCAGAACTTGAACGCAGGTCTTATGGGTTTGGAAGGACACAAGGGTGAGTAATCAATGACAGAATTTTCCTTTTTTCGGTAAACAACTCTATAAATAGGTCTTGGTTTTGTTTGTGCTACCCAGAGGCATTGCAAACATATCCTCAGAATGAACAAACTTTGCTTGAAAGGGACTTTGTACGTAGTAGATGGTACCCCAGACAGTTCATGCAGTTTGCGCCCAGCATTAGTGTCCCACGGCATTTAACTACCATATTTACAGTTCCTTGCTATTGTACTTTATATATACGTTTAAAGGGTGCTTAGGCTGATTACAATCACAGTTTCCCCAGCAGGAGTTTTCTACTCTTTTAAACAAAACATTTAAATCGTTTAAGTCTTTAATGATCTGTTTCCAGCGCTGCACAGTTTGTCCTCAGTTCACATCTGTAATTTACACAACCCCACCAAGAGCCGATCAGCAGTCCCCCCAGGTCAGGGGCGGGAATCATTTTAACAGAAAGCACTCATGGGCAATCGCCAGGCCTACTCAACAGTGACGGCTGATTTACCTGCTATACTTACTTCACGATGATGGAAAGCAAAGGTGGCGCTGGATGGAGAAAAACAATAAAATGGAGAGAGATAAATGAGCGTGTGCAGAGGCGAGAAAGACTGGAGAGCGTGTTAATGATTGGAGATGAAAATAAGATTAGCGGGAGTGAGAGAAAGAGAGAGAGCGCCAGTACGTGGGTGAAATTGAGCAAGTCGGGCCACGACTGCTAAAGAGAGGCAAAACAGCCAGAATGCGGAAAGGAGATTGCGTGATAGCGACGACACATGATACGCAGATAGGCTGGGATTACTGAAAAAGCAATGTGGAAAAACAGAAGCAGGTAATGAGAAAAGGTGCAGATAAGAGTGGGTATCACTGAGAGAGAGAGAACGCTGCTGTTAAAGCAGACCAGGATGAGACGGCTCGGTGCAGAGCACACAAACACTTGATTATTGCTCAAATTGTGAGAGGTGCTGTGTCAGATCGGAGAAGAAAGAGAAGAAAAGCCGGGTCTCCTGATACAGGGGAGAGAATGGAAAGCTCTAGAATTGGACATGCTGAGAGAAAGCCCTTGATTGGCACCTAGAGAGATTGTTGTTTTGTACTGGTCTCCGCACTTTTGTTCTCGACTCAGGGCTTTTTGAATGCTGCCTGTGGTTTACGATGTAAATATATTCATCTAATGTCTCCCCCTTATTTCTTTACAAAACATGGGTTCTTTCATTATGACAATATGACAAAAGGCTGCCACAAACACTGTTGCATGCTGGGCAGGGTCAGTTTCTGTTAATACCACAAGAGAGCACTCAATTCCTGCAGAATAAAGACATCTGACTCTATATGCAGAGAATCGGAGAGGATGGAAACAGCTACACAGCGTGCATCCCATTCTTGTGTATTAAACCTAGAAAACCTGAAATGTTTGTTTGGTTATATTTTGTACAAAGATATATTATGACATAAAATTAATATTTAACATCTGTGATATCGAGCATGTAAACTCATTTGCACACAAGGTCAAATTTACTCGTCTCCATTAAAGCACAAGACGCTCTTTGGATCATTAATTTGTGAAATAAGCCTGTAGCCTTGTATCTCAAAGAGGTTTGCTGTTCGTTTATTTAAAGGCGAATACTATCAGCTTTGTTTTGCATTTGATGAAATATGAATTGATGAAATGATATTGAAATTGTTATTTCAAATATGTGCATGGATCATCAGGCTTTAATTCGTGTCACATACAAATTTAATCTATGCTAAGTGCTGCCATTGTCAAAGAAGGAGAAAACTGAACAAGCTGTTCATTTTTAAATTTCATTTCACACTTTATGGAAACTCTCAATAAATTTTTTTTTAATTAAAATTCTTCCTCCATTTATTCTCTAAACTGTTTTCTTTTTGTCTGCACATTTATGTTTTGTCCAACGTGAAATTATTATTATTATCTAATTTATTTTATTTTTATTCTCAATTGTTTTCCTAGCTAGTCAGCTATATCATGCGGTACCAACCACGGCCACTAGATGCCACTAACATTAAGCATGAATGCTTATGACCATCCGTTACATTTTCAGTTGATTTATGATTGAATATTATAATAAAAAAAAAAAAGACTGATAAGAACTACAACAACAACAGATTCTTAATTTCTTCCCCTAAGTGGAAGCTTAGCAAGCATGCATTTTTCACTTTAGTGATTCAGGGCTTTTGTATCACATTGCATTATATTAGAAAAATGCTAAATTAAAGTGCGTCTCACAGGAACATTGGGATCCTGTAATTTAAAAAAAAAAGATGCTGTAATTAGCATAACACAGCACTAAGAGAGAATATCACATCATTACTTCAGACATTTTAGTTTTTTTCCCCTAGTTTGGCATGTATCAACACACCTCTTCACCCCTATATTCCACACCCCCTGCCTTCCCATTACGGTCATGTGACACTCAATAACTCTTGTCCATCCTCAGGATTTGACAGCAATCTTGTCAGAGTGCACTCAGCAGCAGAGTGAAAGCCCTTCTGTATTGCACAACCTCATTCACTTGGGGACCGTTCCTGGGGACGTTCACTCAGCCTGTGGACAGAGTAATCAGGACAGATTTTACATGCTGTGATGGAGAGCCCAAGAATACGGAAAACAACTGCTGTGTGGTTGAAAGGAGACATAGCTTGGCTATGCACAAAAAGATTTAGTGCGCAGCCACATGTGTCTCAGCCAGCACATCTGAGGAGTTGCGCAATGCTTGGAAAAAAGCTAGCTTTGAATTACATTTCTGCCATCATTAGCATTCACGGTACAATTTGAGGCTATAGCATGTAACCTACTGTATAAATTCTATATTGGGAAATGCTAGAAACAAAGCTGTTTAAAACTAAAAGAACCGAACCATTCGCCTTTCACTTTTTCAAACAAATGTATGCTTTCTGTCGGAAGTGCTATGAACAGCTAGCTTGGATGCGCCCATTCTTCCTTTGATGCTACACGCTACATTCTTTTCGCGAGCAAAGTTAGTCTGGCCAAGCTGCCGTTTTAGAGCATTTCAGTTCCCAAAAAATGGGAACCAATGAGAAACAAGCTGGGTCCCCGGCATGACTGAGGCGGGTGTAACGCAGTTCTGCATCTGAGAACCATTTCAAACATGGCGTGTACCGAGCATCAACAAACGTTCAATTGTCTCGACTCTGCTGTTGCAGCTGTTTTGAAAAATTTTCATAACAGTTTTTCTTTGAAAATGGAGCAAAAGTAATTAAAGTAAGTAAAGACATTTTCCTACTGCTTTAATGAACATTACGGTGGCTTCAGGTTCCGCCGCTACGCATACGTCATCGGAATGAGTGGTCTGATTGGTTGTAGATTCGTCCAGTAGTATACAGAGGCATCTGATTGGACGTAGGTTAAGCCTGCCTCCCAGAAGGCAGGTAGTAAGGTAATAAATAATAAGTAATAGTAATAGTAAAAAATAAATAGTAATAGTAATAAAAAAAAACACCTTTTATAAACCAATTGCAAATCTTTTACTGAAAGTGTAACCTATTAAATGCAATTAACAAATCATTGAATGCCATTAAATTTGAATTACCTGCATTATATGGAGGGCTTGGTTATTATTATTAAGGCCAGTAAAAGACTATTAAGCACTATTTTCTTTTTATTGTACAAATCAGTCATTGAAAATGTTTAAAAATTTATTAAACTGATCTGAGATCAGCTACAAAAACATAAATGCACTGCTACATGGGTTTACAGAAATAGCCCCTTACTTGCGATCAATTGTACTTTTAAATTCCTTCTCTAATGAAGCTTTGGCATACTCTAAATCACTAATTCACAACAAAGTATTTACTGAGGTATAAATGCTCATCGCTATACGCCCACTACTATGCTATATAAGAGACACTTCTAAACTGAGATCGGCTCGTGAGATTGTGAGAAACAGACACAAACATATTGAATGACAGGGGTGAGTTGCCATTATGTGTGATGTGAAGTCAGCCACAGCCCATCAGCTTCAATGGCACACGAGCAGATAAGTCAGTCCCTAAGGGGACACATTATGCATCCATCAAATCCACCATGAACTCAGGAAAGTTCTCCAAACTGGAAGTCAAATGAAGCATAGTGCTGAAGGTTTTTTTGCTTCTTTTTGCACATTATTCTATTAAACAAGCAGTCTTTGGGTAGACTAACAGCCGGGGTGAATATCCAACTCTACGGCCATTTTCAGGCACACTTAGAGTGTAATGTTCCACACTCTTCCTCACAGCTGGATAAAAAAAATCTTCTGAAAAAAAAAAAAACACAATTCCAACAACACAGCAGCAAAAATCACACCTCTCTTCAAGCCGGGCTTTTTACTACTTTCTGAAAGCCGACCCCCAAGAGAGAAAACATTTCCTGTGCCTGGTGAAAAATGGTACATTAAGAATCGTCCACCCATTAAATTGGTTTCCGGCAAAGAAACATTTGATTATGATCTGAACATGACACGTGAGTGTGTGTGTGTTCTATACATTTGTGCCAAGCTGTTTTCTATATATATATATATGTATGTCAGTACTGAGTGAATGTTGTCCTTTTGGTGCTTGCGACCTAATCCCCGTTGTTCTGCCCCTCACAACCCCGAGAATCCCATCTGATGCGTAATCTTGTTCATCTGTTAATCCTAATCTCTGTGGTATCAACGGCTAGAAAAAGAAACACAATACAAACACACACACAATAGCATTGTACTTTATTTTTCAGTTGTTTCACAAGCCAACAGGAGATGAGGAGCAGATCTTTGCTGCCAAGTACACTGACGTGTCTTTTATGGTGCCACCTGCTGCTCTGTCTTTGTGCACATCTCACCTAACACCTTGTTCAGCAGGCTTGGAGCCCAATTATACAAACCAATTTATCTTCTAAAGGCTTTTTAAAATTTTTTATATATTATTACCCTTTGTGCTTGATATAAAGGCAATTGGGATTACCATTGAATTTATAAAAAAATTACCTTTTTATTGCTGAGAGTGAGCATGCTCTTTTTATTTTTATGGTCTTTGTTCTTCAGTAAAAAAGCTCTAATTAAGCTCTAATTATATATATATATATATTATTTTTGAGTTTCATTAAATGACCATCCCTACAGTATAAAAACAAGGTTTCTCTTTTTCTTTGAAACCACAATAATGGGAAAGACTGCTGACTTGGCAATGGTCCAGAAGACAATCATTGACACCCTCCATAGGCTAAATCAAGAAAATCATTACTAAAAGGTGTGGCTGTTTACAGAGTGCTGTATCAAAGCATATTCAGTGCAAAGTTGAGGAGTGGACTGAAGTGGGAGTGGTGCATCAAGATTCACCATGTTCTACCAAACCACCTCTGAAACAGAAGAAATGTCAGAAGCATGTCAGAAGAAAGACTGTTAGTTAGTGCTCTAAAGTCCTCTTTTCACGAGCTACACAATATTGCGTTCAGTTTCGCAGGTGATTCATTTGTGATACTGAACACAAAATTGAATAGCTCAACAGTGTTAACTGCTGCTCTATTCGAAAACAGGTGAAGGAGATTTACTACTAAATAAAGAACCGGTTGTACTGACTAGATACGCATGACTAAAGCAAATGATATATATCGGCCAACCCTAGTTAATATATTACGTTCACCATCAACTCACGCCTTTCTTTTACAATATTTATTGTACACACTCTTTCTTAACCAGTACAACTAATGAGCATGTATTTTCACAGTATAGGTAAGTATACTGACACCTACTGGCATGGATGCAGCGTCATGCAGAAAGAAATGCTTTCAGACACAGCGATTCACATAAAGCTACCTACTTAAGGTATTTGTAGAATAATGATATAATTGCATCTTGTTTCTTGTGCCTTATTCATTTTTTAAAAAAACTATTATTCATTTCTTTATACATAACCTTTTTCATGGAAAAGCTCACTGAGGGCACCTTTAAATTGTCCCTTTGTGAAAAACCAAAGCTGTACCCTTGCATTTGTTCAATGGATTGTACTTTGTCCCCAGCTGTTCTTTCAATGCTAATAACCCACAGTTCACTAAAATTACTTCTGGTTGCAAATCCACTTATAAAACAAAAACAAAAAACTCTCAACTCTCTCTCTTTTTACCTCCTGTGAGAACCAATGCCATTTACAGTCACAGAGAGCATCTGTAATAAAAGGACCACATCCTCACTTATTCTCTCTTATTTAAACTTCACTGCAGTTGTGTTTAAAATGAGTGTCTGGAACATCAAGCAGCGCTCCACCCCTCCTCTGCTCTTTCTGTAAGGACTCCAGGGTTCATTAGGTGGCAAATCGTCCTTTCAATAATCAGCCAATGTAGCTCACTCTGCCATTTTGAAAACCTTCATCTCATTAAATTCATGGTATGCTCATTTAAGTTCTGTACAGACAAAAAAAAAGAAAAAAAGATGTAAGTGAAAGACATGGTGAGTAGTAATTAAAGAGCTGACAGGGATCCTTCTTGGATGAGTGGGTCCACTAGCACTCCTACCACCTTTGAAGCCTCCCACTCCACCATCCAAATCAGACGGTCTTAGACCCCTGGCTGCTGCTACCACTAGAGACTTTCACTCAGCCGGCCTTACTTTTTTTCTTAGTCCTTAGTTTTATTTTTTTGGTGGTTAAGAACAGTGGCAGTAGAGAAAATACTGGAAATCAGCATATGATGCATGCCAGATTCAAACCTAAATTTCTCATATGAGCACCAAAGATTGATAAAACACTAGGCAACTGCTCCATTACTGAACTGGCCTTTGGCTTAGAAGTATGATAATCTAATCAATCTTTCTTAACAGTCCAAATTTGTATGTATATTGATTCACATTAACTTTTTATTAAATAGGAGAATATTATTGTCTTTATTGGGATCCTATAGAATGCTACAGACAAAGATGACATAATTTTGGAGGCCAACACTCAGAAAATACTTTTTTACATGTTTGTTTTATGGTGTTTTGAAGTCACCTTTTTTTTGGTTAAACACCCAAAATAAGAACCATTTATTTAATTGTTTTTTTCTGTGATAAAATACATCAGTGATATCCCCTTATGATTCATAAAATTGAAGATATGCAATGTTCATGTCTGTGCTTTTTCAATTTAGTCTAAATCAAACATTCAGGAAAAATGTTTTTAACTACAGACTGAAAGTGTTGGTGGAAGCTTGGTTGAAGTGATTTGTTAGTGGAATAGTTTATTAATAGCTTGTGTTTAGCTATTTACTTGTGCCAATTGTTTAAGGCTACAAAATCAATGATAGTTGTGACACTTATCATGATGAACAAAACATGCATGAATCATAACTGTTTGTTGGTCACATTTGTTGGAGTTTATTTTCTGCAATAATCCAAAAACCAGTGAAAAAAAATCCTATTGGCTTTTTGTCAAGGAAACCAGAGTGATGCTAACTTTCAAAATTGTCTACAAAGATATATCCTCACTGAAGTACTATCCAGAGCCATTGAAACTCAGTCCAGTTGGAAATCATCTGAAAACTCTTGTTCGAATCTGAACGTGTGAAAGTACAAATATTTTAAATGCACATGAAGTCCACTCCAATAAATCTTCAGTTTTAATTAAGCTTTCAACACTCCATTAGATCAACCAGTGGAGGGCACACTGCAGTATGAAGTGATAATTTAGACAGTGGGGTGACTTTAGTCAATGGCTTCCACCTTCATATGAAACACAACTGCCCAGTCTAATTTACTTTATGAAATTAAAACACGCTGGACACAAATACAAAACAAAGAGCATTTTTTAGGCAGACTGTTAAATGGACAATTGGCTCTTTTATCTTCTCCCTTGATGTGCTTTTGCTGAACAACTCCATAATACAAATTGTGAACTGGAATTGTTATGAAGGTTAATTACCCAGGCTCTATTGCTCTATTGTATCTACACTTGTGCAATGTCAATGACACTGTTATGACAGGGATAATATTATATCCACTCACAATCTGAATGATGTGCTCTCAGCTGTCACCATTAGAGACAAAATCTTTATAGCGTCATAATTGTTAAGTTATAGTGATTGCATTGCAATTGTCACAAGTCGCACCTCCATGGCTCTCTCTGTCCATCCAGTCACTGTTTATATAGGGCAAATAATGCCCAACACCTGGGGAACACCTGAAATCAGCCCAGGTACATGGGTAAAAGAAGTTCTCCCCTGCGAGCGGCTCCTGAAGCAAGGATCCTGGCGATGCCGAGGGGTCTGGGAGCTGGCTTGTTCGGGTGAGTAAGGTAAAAGATTTTGGTGAGTGATGGGTCCAGGATATCGTGTGAGTTGACCCAAGCCCTTTCCTCAGGCCTGTAGCCCTCCCAATCAACGAGGTATTGGAGAATCCTGCCTCGGTGCTGGGAATCCAGGACCTCGTGGACCCGATAGATGTTCTCTTGGTCCATGGCCAAGGAAGGGGTATCGGGTGCCGCGACCTTGTCCTGGTCCCTCTCTCCGGCAGGTTCAGCCGCGGGCTTGAGCAGGGAGACATGAAAAGTCAGTGAGATACGATATTCAACTGGTAACTCTAAATGATATGACACTGGTGTGATCTGTCTACTGATTTTGAATGGACCCATGTACCTGGGATTTAATTTCTTGCAGGGACACGTCTAATGGCTCTCTGGAGATGGGCATGAGCAGCGTCACAAGTCTGTTCGTTTCGTTGCAGCCAGTGATCAACAGAAGGTACGTCCGATGGCTCACCAGACCATGGAAATAGAGGTGGTTGGAACCCCAAAACACACTGGAACGGAATCAAGTTAGTAGTTTAGGTTTCCTAAGTGAACTTTGACTATATTCGGCCCACAACAGAAACTTGCTCCAGTCATTTTGATTATTGTGGCAATAGGTGCAAAGGAATCGTATGAGCTCCTGGTTGAGACGTTCTACTTGCCCATTGAATTCTGGGTGATACCAAGAGGTGAGACTGACGTTTATGTTTAGTTGGGAACAAAAAGCTCTCCACACTTTTGATGTAAATTGGGGACCTCTGTCAGATACTATATCATCGGGGAGACCATAGAAATGAAAGAGCTGCTTTATCATGACCAGAGCGGTTTCCCAGGCGGTGGGTAGTTTAAGCAGAGGGACGAGACTGCAAGCTTTGGAGAACCTATCCACTACGGTGAGTATGGTTGTGTAGTTATTAGAAGGTGGTAAGTCTGTGACAAAGTCTAGAGCGATGTGGGACAAGGATCGGTGTGGAATGCGCAGAGGTTGGAGCAAACCAGCAGGGCACTGTCGCGAAGACTTTGAAATTTGGCAAACTGGGCAGACTTTGACGAAATTGGTGACCTCTAAGGACAGGTTTGGCCACCAAAATTGGTTGGTGGTAAGCAGACCGTTACGTAGGACTTTGGGTACCTAAACCTTGTTGGGAGGACATTCTGGTGGTACTGGATCAGTGGTTCGAGCATCAAAAATCTCTCTCATTATGTCCCATTGCACAGGAGCGACAATGATGGATTGGAGAATGATGGTTCCTGGTTGGTTGAGTAGATTGGTATGATCATGTTGGCGTAAGAGATTGATGTTCTTGGATCCAGGGCGATAGGTGATTTGAAAACATGAGAAAAACAATGACCAGTGAGCCTGTCTAGCATTGAGATTCTTGGCTGTTCGAATGTACTCCAAGTTTTTATGTTCAGTCAAGACGATAAATTGTTCTTTAGCCCCCTCTAGCCTGTGCCGCCATTCTTCTAATGCTGCCTTGAGTGCCAAGAGTTCTCTTCTGCTTAAGTGAGTTTTCTTGAATAATAGGTGCAGGGGAAGAGTTTGGATGGTTCTGGATAAAGCTCAGAAAGAATTTGGCAAAACTGGGAAATCGTTGAAGGTCTTTCAAGGTTTGAGGTTTGGGCCAGTTGACAATGGAGGTTACTTTTTTCTCATCCATGGCCACTCCTTCAGCGCTGATAATGTATCCTAAGAATGATACTGTGGTTAGGTGGAAATCACACTAGGATTACTTGGCATATAGTCTGTGTTCGATGAGTTTCTCCAGGACGGTTCTTACATGCTGAATATGAGTTTCAAAGTCCACTGAATAAATCAGGATATCATCGATGTATACAATGACAAATCTGTTTAGCATGTCTCTGAAAATGTCATTCATCAACGCCTGGAAGACTGAAGGATTATTGAATAGACCAAAGGGCATCAACAAATATTCATAGTGCCCAGTCGTGGTGGAGAAAGCTGTTTTCCATTTATCACCCTCACTTATGCGTATCAGTTTGTAAGCACCACATAGATCGAATTTGGTGAAATATTTTGCGGACCGGAGCTGTTTAAGGGCTGATGGCACAAGAGGCAAGGGGTACCTATACTTTATGGTGATCTCATTCAAGGCCCGATAGTCGATACAGGGTCTCAAACCTCCATCCTTTTTTTTAAAAAAAAAGAAGCCTGCTGATGCTGGTGATGTAGATGCCCGTATGAAGCCCTTGAAGACTAATTCTTCTTTGATATATTGATTCATGCTCTCTGTGATAGTGGAAAAACTCTGCCTTTGGGTGGTAACACTCCAGGTAGAAGGTCAATCGCACAGTTAGGATATTATTTTTCCAGGCCCTAGGGGTCGGCCATCGAGGGCTGCCACAGCCACAGTGGGGGAGCATGAAACAAGAGGGAGAGCATATTTAGAGGGAAACTCTAACTCTCTTCTTCAGAATCAATGAATGCCCTGGTTTTAATCTTTAAATCTCTGTTAACAAGACAAACATCTATCTTCATAGCTGAAGATAAAGAGGTGGAACTCACCAGGTAAGTTCGTGAACATGGAGGACGGGTAAGGCAGTTGCCACAATACAGACAGGTTAATGGCCAGTCTGTGCTCTCGCTCCTCGGGGGAAATGAGTGTTACTCCAATTTGCATGGATTCAGGGGCCAGAAGGTTGAGTCTGGTAGATGTAGAAGGTAGTGCACGTTGGGGCTTCCGTGAGCGGAGAATATGATCAGTTCTGATGACCAAATCCATAAATTGCTCCAGTGTTCTATCCTCATCGCGGCTGGCGAGCTCAGTCTGTTAATCCTCCCGTAATCCGAGCCTGTACATAGACTTTAAGGGGTTGCTGTCCCATCCAGTTTGAGCCGCTAGAGTGCGGAACGTCATCGTGTATTCAGCGGCTGAGGCAGTTCCTTGTTTTAGTGAAAGCAGCCTATCCTTGGCATTCTTTCCATCCGCTGAGTGATCGAAAACATCCCAGAACTGGCGAAAAAAGCTTTGGTAGAAAGGGAAAGCCATTCAGTGAGCTCTCCACATTCAGTGACTTCTCCACAGCGCCGTCACCCACTCCAGTGCTTTTACCGAGAGCAAAGAGCATATCAGCGAAACTTTGCTGTCATCCGTTAAAAAAAAACTTGCATGCTGATTCATATGTATATTTCACATTGCAGGAGGAAACCTTCGCACTTGCATGGAGAGCCATTGTATTTCTTAGGGAGAGCCAAGCGGGGGAGGTTAATGAGAGTGGGCGCCGCTGGAAGTGCAGGAGGACTTGGGCAGCAGTGGCGGTGGTCAACGCTTGAATGGAACAAACCAACTCCTCGGTAAGTGTTGTCAGCTTTTCGAGTTGTTGTTGATGAGTGGCCAATACTGAAGCTTGACGACTCATTTCGCCCATTACCTAATACAAAGCTGCTGGATCCTAGAAGTATTCTGTGATATTCTGGAGGCGTTTGATTTTCTTGCCCTTGGTATTAATTCAGAGTGTTTTTTCCTGTTTGATTTTCTGATTTCTGTTTGAGTTGTTCTTAGACTATTGATTCTCACTGCCTGCCCTGATTTATTCTTCCTGTTTTTTGACCACGATTTTTGCTTGTCTCTGATATACCTGATTACCTGTGTACCGATCTCTGCCTCTGACCGTTCTATTAAAAGCCTGCAAATGGATCTGAACGTCTCCAGTGATTCATCACATTAATCAACCCTCAGCTACAACTTTTTAAAGGGTCACAACACCCTAAAACACTTTTTTTGAGTTGTTTACAGATATATACATGTTGTACATTGCTTAAA
>JAUCMT010000105.1:19660361-19671248 GCA_032357475.1 Enteromius thamalakanensis
ATAAAGTAAAGATTATTTCCCCAAAATTAATTAATAAAGTAATTTATTGATTAATTTTCCCTTATTGGATCTTTACAATATACATACAATTGTAAAGGCTTCTTCATCAAAAGTTAATTGGGATGAAAGTGCAGCTTTAAAAGGGGGGCAATGGAAAGAGGAAAAGATACCTGGTTTACCTGGTGGTTTGAGCTAGAGAAGTGATGGTATAAAAATGTTGGGTGTTTTTCTTGGCACACAATTAGTTCAAGAAAAGAACTGGGAAGGGGTATTAGAGAAGGTATGTGCAGGAATTTCTAAATGGAAGTGATTGCTTCCTCAAATACCATATAGAGGACGTGTTTTAGTACTGAACAATTTGATTGCTTCCATGCTTTGGCATAAAGTTATGGTTTTAAATCCAGGGTTGGTCAGGGTATCTCAGGTAGCCAGGTTGGGTTATAGTAAGCAATGTTTTCTGCTGAAACCTGAAGAGGTTCAAGACACTGGGTTAACATCTTTCTATGATTCCAAATTTGCCACGCTAGCAAAACTAAAAGTATTCAGAGATCCCTGTGTGTTCCACATGTAATGTAGATTTTTGAAGAGCCGCTTTTTTATTAAGAATTTCTTGATGTAGTTTCTTTAAACTTCTTTACTAGCCTGCGTTCAGCATTGAGAGAGGCTGGTTGTACAAAATTTGGTCATCTTCTAAAAGCTATGCATTCATCACTTAATGATTTAGGACAACTGGCAAACATTAGATCTGAAAGATTGATGAAAAGGATTGTGATAAAAGTTGGAAAAGCATTGCCACAATCAATAAAAGAGTTTGCTGAAATAGTGGGTTAATCAGTGGGAGGATTTGTGAGTATATTTTCCCATGTCTTGATGTCTCTCCAACTGGTTTAGAGAATTTTTTTTTTTTTCATTTAAAAATTTACGTTGGGGTTCTTTTGAAGAGTTGGATAAGAGGCATATATATTGTATATAAAAGTACTCCATAGTAGATCTTTTGAAGGAATGAAACATCAAAGTTGTTTGAGTTTCTTATTCTTGATGAGTCTTTGTATAAGTTGCCTATTGACAAACGGACAGGAGACCTTCAGTGGAGCATCGTTCATTGGGCTATAGCCACTAACAAACACATAGTCCATTTAGATTGTACTCAGGGAGTGGATTGTACGTTTTGATGAAACTTTTTTGTGCTTGTGGTAGAATAGAGATGTTTAATTTGTTAAAACAGTGGTGTTTAAATGGAAGGGAATGTTGTTCTTTTCCTTTGTTTATTTATGAACCTAAGTACTCTGTTAAGAAAAAAATTTTTTTGATGAATTTTGTTTTTGGAGTAGCCAAACTTTCTATATGGATTTCTAGAAAAAAATTAATTTAGATGCACAGCCACACCCATTCACACAAGACATCCCAGGTTATGCAACACATCCTGCCGAAGCGCTCTGCAGCATCATCTGCTGCCGGCTGCCCCAAACCACCGTCTCAGCCTCAGCAACCGAAACAAGAGTCACAAATGAGTTGTAGCTAGAAGGCGCTTCCCCTTTCCAGAAAAGCAGGGACCCCTGCCTAAGATTCCGCTGCAAGCATTGTCCTGATCTGAGCCCAAAGAATAGGGCGGGGAAAAGTCTCGCTGTGGCTGGACCACCCCGCAAAGTGCCTCTTTTTTGTCCACTACTTCACTGTATTCCAGTAGAGCTGCACAATTCTGGATGAGAATCACGATTTATTTGCTTAGAATGAAGACCACTGTAACATGGACTCAGAAGTCAGTGGGGATAAAGGGTCCGGGTAGGAACTAGAATTTGGGCGAAGGTTCCCTCTGTGTCCGTTCAGAGAGGGCCACAGAGGCGCAATTCTGGTGAACTTTTTTATTTTGAAGTTTTTTCCCTGAACGTAACACAGCAGTACAATAAGACATAATACTCTTTGCTTCAAATTTAAAGAAATGTAATAAAAAAAAATACCAATCACCATTAAATATAAAAAAATAAACATTTAAATGTATTACATCAGAGTAAAGTAATTTTAAGATTCTTAGCAAGAATCTCTTGTCTTTGAATATCACCATCTGGTTTGAATCCGAAGTAAGCCCACACTTCGGTTGCCATGTACTTTGATTTATATCATATATGCGACTGTCTATATTATAGTTTACACAATAAACTTGAGAAAAGTTTTCAATGTGTGTATAAAAAAAACTTGCAGAGCCTGTCACGAAAAATTATGTCTGACCTTTCTCACATTTTATATAAGAAATATTAAATTTTGCCATGCAACAGAAGGCTTGCATGCAGATGCTAGATTGAATAGGTTACGCTTTGAGATATTTGCCTCTAGTTTTATTAATTTAACAGACCTTTAAAATTTGGGCAAAAACTTGTGTAAGTGATGTGTTTATTTGCATTTTATTTTTTCATATGGTGAGTGTGAAACATGAAACTGGGTCAGTTTTGATCAAGAACAACGCATTGTCACTTTAATTCAGATTAAGCGGCGCATTTAAAATAGACTTGGCACCGAAACAATCGGGGCACTGCTGCGCCGCCCCCTGGGTGCTGTGTGAAAGCTCTTATCTGTTAACATGGGTGCCGAAAAAAATACATGCTACTTACACCCTGCTGACGCGTGCAGTGTATAAAAATCTGGCTAAACCTCATGTGATGTCAGGCGTCAACACGTAGACTGTGAGTGATTGTGTGTTAGAGATCAGACAATTTATGCTCGTCTCCTGTCCTTGAAAATATAATTGGCAGAATCTTATAAATTCTGGATTAAGATCGTGAGAGGGGTCGAATCGAGATTGCGTTCTTTTAATGATTAATTGTGCAGCTCTATATTCCAGGTATGACAAACACTGTGTTTGCTGCAAACATTGGGTTTGTAAAAGTGCCCATGCAGTGCGCTGTGATAACGCACCCACAAACTCAGAAAAAGATTAGTTTCCCTCTTCATTCACTCACGAGTCATGTCCCTAAGCAGCAACAAAACCCTCGAGTTTATACATCCTCTGTCGGGGAAAATACCTGGCAAGCCAATTTTCAGATTTGGTTATGGAAATAATAAAGTTTGGCAAGTGCTGCACGCTGAAGTCCAAACGGTGCTCTTAAAGGGGGCTATTCAAAAAGTCCCTCAGAGAGAAAGGGTTTAACAGCTGCTACTTCCTATGTCCCAAGCCAGATGGTGGTCTGAGACCATTACTATTTAAGACGTCTGAATCGCTCCCTCATGAGACGGTCGTTCAGAAAGATGACATAAAAAATAATTCTCTCGCAAATTCAGCCATGAAAATGGCTTTTTTCGCTGAACCAGAAAGATGCGTACTTCCATGTTCAGATAGCTCCCCAGCACATTCTTGAGATTCAGCTTCGAGAAGACAGCCTATCAATACAAAATCCCACCCTTTGGTCTCTCCCCTCGCTTTCCCCTCTGAGACAGATGGAAATTTGGGTCCTCAATTATCTTGACAACCGTGGGCCTGTGGTCGATGTCAGAGAGCTGCCTACACATAATCTGCCTGGAATGCTGGTAGTATGTTATGCTTTCCACATCTGAGGGATAACCACGTCCTGGTTCAGTCAGACAGTATGACTGTGGTGTCATACATAAATCATCAAGGGGGTCTGTCACATCCCGGGCAAGCTGAACCAGGGTGTGGACATGCTGTCATGGGGCAAAGTTCACCCAGAGGAGTGGAATGGCTTAGCAGATCTGGGAAACATTCGGCTAGGCGGACTCTTCTCTTCAGACAGCAATACGTGCTGCCCGGCCTATTTCAAGAAGGAAATGGATGCGATGGCCCAAGACTGGCCCAGCCTCCTCGTCTATGCCTTTTTTTCTGATCGCACTGATAGGAGCCTTTCCCATTCCACTATTAAGGCTTATGTATGCTGCCAAAGCGGCCTATCAGAACCTTATAGCAGGCCAGTCATTGGGCAAGGATAACCTTATTATCCGTTTCTTAAGAGGAGCTAGATGGCTTAGGCCCCCTCGCACCATCCCCACTTGAATTTGCCTACTGTGTTTAAAGCCCTGAAAGGTGCGCCCTTTGAACCTCTGCAAACGGCTACAGTGAACTCATTGATGCTTAAAACTGTTCTGCTACTTGCACTAGCCGTCAGTTAAACGAACAGGTGATTTACAAGCACCACGGCTCGGCTATGTGCCAAAGGTGCTTTCTATGCCGTTCAGAGCGCAGGTGGTGTTCCTATCACGGCAGAGGATAAGAATTTTAACCCTCTCTGTCCTATCAGGGCATTGAAAGCTTATGTTGAGTGGTCAGCCGCTTTCAGGCGGTCAGACCAGCTCTTCATCTGCTTTGGCGCCCATTCCAAAGGTCTACCGTTCACAAAGCAGATGCTTTCTAGATGGGTTGTCGATGCTAGCTTACTCTTCTTTGGGCCAGGACTGCCCCATAGAAGTGAAGCCTGAGAGACAGGAACGAGTACTGCATTCCGTGCTTTGCTATAACAGTTGCACAACTTCAGTCGAAAGTAACCTGAAACCCTTGGCGAAGCGGCTGCTTATATACTCACGACCCCACCCACTCAGGTGGGCTTCAGCCAGAACAGCAGCCATAGGTTCGTGCAGCACCGCTGCCGAATCGAAGTTTCACTGCATGATTGAATAAGGCTTTGATAAGAAGGAAAAAATATATATTTCCCATAGTGTCTTTAGCAGGACGCAGTACTCGTTCCCGTGTCTCAGGGAACCAGGGTTACAGAAGTAACATGTACAATACTGTGTTTCGTTGTGAAAGTAAAAACTAACGTTACTTTGTATGTGCTCCCAAAAGAGGACACAACTAGAAAACAGTGGTTGAGTTGTATTTACAACACTGTTCCAGAACAGTTCAACAAATATTAGAGTGTGTTCAGTGCATTTACGGAAGACAGACTTCCTAAAACCTGCACAGCTGTGCACAGAGACTATAAAGTGGTGCAATTCCAACTCTGCAAGGACAGTCTGGCACTTCTGACCGGAGTGTCGCCCTGGCAATGAACTCGCTACAGCTGCACCTCATCAGGCCGGCCGATCAGTCACAACTGCAGCTTGTCATGACGGGATATAAAAGCAGCATGCATACGAAGCTCACTTGAAAAACGCTCTTCTTTCGTTCTCTTTTGCCACAGACAGCAGCCGTGATTGATCCACTTTCCCCTTTTCGACAACATCACAGGACTCACTGGAGCACTTGAGAAGATGAGCACCGTGCACAGAGCGCAAGGATTGAGCACAACTCCATATCATTCACCAGTCTTTCTTCACTGTGTTTTCAATAAAACCCACCCTCTGGGGACTTTTCACTCAAATCCTGGTTGTGCAATTCCTCAGATCGCCACACAACTTTTACAGTATGTAAGTTACATTTTCTTATTAAAAGAACCTGCTACTTCCTATTCAAATGTGACTTTTGAGTAGTGAAGGGTAGTTCTTGTTTGTTACAGTATTTCTTCAATCACGAATGCAGACATGGTGTTATGTTTACGAGGCGCGACTCAATGCAACGTGTAAAAAGACAGTACTTTTTAAGTACTGAAATATCACATACTTTTACTCGAGTAATATTCTAAACAGTGACTTCTACCAAACTTCTACCAGAGTTATTTACTGGTAAGAAACCTGTGCTTTTACTTGTGTATGACTTTCAGGTGCTTTATACACCGCTGATCCTTTGATAGAAAGGCTGGGGGTAGTAGGGGATTATGAACTAGAACTAAAAAATTTTGTAAGATCCAATAACGGTGCAATATTTAGAAGGAAAAAAAAGTTAGATGTTGACAATAATTGTTCCGTTATGTAAATGCACACTATTGACCAAACATAGTTTCAAATTTTTAATGGCAAACAATAAAAATCCTAAGCTATAATGTCTTTATGAACACACAAAAGGTTTGATGAGAAACAACTATGTACTTGAGTGGTAATTCATGTGTTTTTACAAAAACACATCAGCTTGATTGTGTCTTTTTATCTCTCAGCGTTTCCAGTTTTTATAGAAAATTAAGCTTATTGTGTGTGACAAAAGAGTCTGCATGCACCAGATAACAATAAAAACGGCATTGTGGCAAACGAATCTTAGTGATATCTGAAAAAGCAGGAGAAAACAAAAAACACAGCCCCCCCCTCAGCTTTGACCTGGGATGCTGCCGTTCACTTGCTCATTATACATGTACACCTAAAGCACAATCAGCCCTTGATGCTGAAAGCTCTATGAAGCACATAAAGAAAACAATGTTCATACCAAAACACTGGACCAGGAAATTGGACTACTGGTAAAACGCACCCTTTTCAATGACCTAGAACCAACTTCAAATTCCAGCCTTGAGCATTGTGAAAGAAACAGTGAGACCGATATTCAAAATTGGTTTAGTTTTTCCCATGAGGGATGTGAGCTCTGGCTGGTGAGCTCCCGGGATTCAGAGGTCAGGCGTTTTTTTAAATGAAGTAAACCTGTAGCCTTGCTGGAGACTGCAAGCTTCACTGTTTGGATGTGGATTGAGCATAGAAACTCAGGATGAGCTGAACAATGTTTGCCAATGGAGATAATTACGTGCTCCCGCCACTGATGAAATACCTCAGGGTACAGAGCAATAAATCTTTTTATAGCTGAGCTGGTTACTTATGTGTGAATGGACGAAGTCCGAAAAGGACAGAGAGTGAATACGGTGCCATGAAGCTCAATTTGGCAGGATAAAACTTTCCATTATAGGAAGTGACCTTGAGGCTGAAGAACGAAAGGTGGTTTGTTGTCACTTGGTGGGATTTGAACTGAACAACGGTCTTGTACATTATTATTTTTGTACTTTATAAAATCTGCAATAATGCAAAGATTTTATTTCCCCCATTTATTTACTCGTTATACATATATTTATTCAGATTATCCATGTTATCTATATATTTATCCAAGCTGTCTTGTGTTTTAAAATACCTTCACAAAGCATGCATATTTACAAGAACAACAAACCAACTGCTGTTTTCATGTCTGATCCTGCAAACACAGATGTGTCCGTAACATGCCACCCAGATGGCACCGCCCTGCAGGTCATTCATTAGAGAGTGGCATTTTATCATACACATACCTGCACACAATAATTGTGCCATACATATATGCAAGCACAGATTGTTTCATCAAGATCCTGTGATGAGGAGCTTTAAATTTGTCAGGGTTGCAAAAACAAGGTCAGAAAGAGAAATAGGATTGAGAGATTCTACATATTTTATCTGTGTTACTATCAAACACATCTAGGTGAGGTAATTAAAAGCAATGTGAAACTGAAAACTGTTATTTTTAATTGTATTTAGCTAAAATATAAGTTAAGAGTTTAGATGCAAAACCTTGACATGAAGTCACAGACAAGATAACAATACTGAGTGAATGCCAGCCTCAAGCCGTTGAGAAGTATATGTACTAGCAGAGAAACCTACACAAAATTGCCAGAAAATAATGCTAATTTTAAAGAAAAACATCAGACAGACGGTTTTGCATATGAACTGTGTTGGACAATTAACTCTGATATTTGAGATTAATCTCAATTCAGGTAACAATTTAACATACACTCTCAGAAATAAAGGTACAAAAGCTGTCACTGGGGTGGTTCCTTTTCAAAATGTACAGTTTTGTACCTATATGGTTCAAATATGTGCACTCCAAGTACTAATATGTACCTTTAAGGTTCTAAAATGGACCCTTTAGGTACAAACATGTACTTTTTGAAAAGGTACAGCTTCAGTGACAGCTTTTGTACCTTTATTTCTGAGAGTTTTGGGACCAGTTCTCACTATTAGTTGCTTATTAGCATACCTATTATTGACATATTGGCTGTTTATTAGTACTTATAAAGCACATATTTTCCATGACCATTCCAAATCCTACCAAAAACCTAAACATAACAATATCTTACTAACTATTAACAAGCAGAAAATGAAAAGTTTATAGAGGCAAAAGTCCAAGTAAAAGGGTTTAGCGAGAATTGGACCTTAAAATAAAGTTTGACTCTTGATACTTATACCAAAACACAAAGTTGCACTCAGTTGACACAATTTTTTTACCCTTAGAATTCAAGGGTTGGATAATTAAAGTACAATGATGTGTTATGCTGAAATTTACTATAAACCTAATTTGTTCTCAAAACAATATGTGACACAAACTAGGCTGAAATGATCAGAGATCTTGTTCAAGTACAGTACCAGTCACTTATTTGTAATACTGTTTTTTTTCAGGACATGCAGAGGTTTTTTAGTGGAAATGAAGTACAAAGTTCTGAAAGGTCTAGCATTTCCATTGTACTTTCTATCAAAAGATAAAGGAATAATCTGATTCCTTTAAATTAACTCACAAGTTTGTGTTTGATGGAGTGTGGAATATTTCCTCTCTATCAAGTTCATGACCTTCCCAGTGAAAGCTTTTATAGCATAAGAGAATCTCATGCAGGGATTGTTGTTATTATTATCATGCACATCTGTGTTTGCCAATGGATTTAACATATGGTCTGTCGCCTTTGTGACTATATGAATGTTCCCATACCAATCACTTTGACAGATCAGCCAAGCAGACAGGCCCATGATGATGACAATACCTCTGAGAATGTCACATGCACCACTTACCTATTCACTGAGATGTTTACTCGAGAAAAACTTGTCAGAAACACTTAATGTTTTCAAGTTACTGGAGAGAGACAGTCAAGGAGAGTTTCATTCAGGTACGTGATGGGAAGAGGAGGAGAATTTCAATCAAGCTCGCAGTATGAAACATATGGGTAATCGTAATTCACAGAGATCCCATAACAACAGCAGACTTGAGGACTGCTGAGTTGAGCTATAATTTCTGAATCTGAGTAGGTCTTTAGTATAAAGTGCTGCTGTTTGGATGCGAGTTAATGCTCTCAAGTACAATTATTTTAACCATCTGGTGGTTTTCTGCTGGTTGGCTTCTGCGAGTATTCCTCTTGCCAGTCATAGTGTGTAGTTAGACTATTTGCAATATGGTTATCACATAAAAGGCTTATGTATTAAGCTCAGCAACACTAAAATGGCATTAAAGTAGACAAAGCGAGACTCATGAGGAAAAAGCAAGCCAGCACAAATTGTGAAACTGTCAATCTTAAATGGGTGTCGTGTTCTAGATGGAAAAACTGACCATTCGAGCAGACCATTTATGACAGAAGATCAAAAATGCCAACTAAACCGGTTTATATGTTACTTGATGAAGCAGGACTAGGAAGTAAAGTCATCTGCAAGTTGTTTTCCTCAAAATGTATGGCTTTCATTCCAAAACTGCTGTACTCTGAAATGGCTTTGAGAATTGAGGATTGTAACTTTAATAGTATTGCCTTGTGCATCCCAAGAAAGACATCAATCATTAAATCACTGCTTATTCGTGCATTTATAGCACAAAACAAAACCTTTTAACTAGTCAAGTAAGTTTTTATTTATAGCAGGCTGCTTTACAAAACTCAGCATTGCATTAAAATTTCCAGCCAGTACTGTACATGCATAAAGTAGCAGGTGTTGAAAAACCATAGCCTGCTTATTTTCTCTCTGTATAGTTCACAGAAGGCTTGAGTGATGAGTTTAATTCCCATCAGTGCACACTTGCGCTCAGTGAGTTGAAATTATTTGCTTGAGTGGTCTTATCATTATTTACCTCTAAGGAGTTGATCTCGGGTGGTCAGTATCTTTAGACTGCTAAAGGGCTTTTTCATTATGTTCACTCATAGCCACATGCCACTTCCAGCCCTGCTTTTACACACCTGCCTGTAATTTTCGAGTAACTCTGAAGACTTTTATGCTCGATTAGGGTTGGAGCTAAACTCAGCTTGAGTCTTCTAACAACTGAATAACACCATTTAATAATCAATATTAAACAACATTTTAAATACGCATGAATGCTAAAGGGTTCACAAACTATTCAGGTCTATAAATTCTTCCTGATTTCTAAGGATTGGATTTTAATATATTTTAAGGTGCTCTATGCGATCTTGCAAAACACTAGGGGTGCAGGATGTGCGCCAAAGCAAAAACAAATTCGGGCAACCAATCGGTAAGAAGAGGTGGTGTTTAACTTGCGCAAACAAACTTCGGCCAACCAATCGGCAAGAAGAGGTGGGGCTTAACGCACGTGCCATGTTGGTCTGGGCAACACTCCTTAACTGTCATATCGGGACAAAAGAAAATGTATCCTACTCATGGGCGGTTTGAGGATCTATAGACTGTTGCAAACAGATCTCGGGTATTAGCTTTCACCGGTAGGACTGAACAGTTGTTTATGTTGTTTTTGGTCATTATGTTGCCAGACTAATTAGCCACCAGTGAATAGGTTTAATCACTATACCGATATTTCTTAGCACATTCTCACAGCGAGCATACATGACAAAGTCTCTTTAATTTCACTACTCGTATACAAAGATCACTAGATTATAAGGATTTTACAGCTTATCATAAAACTCTGGACTGATTATATATATTTTTTCATCTTCAGCCAGTTGCAAACAGGAGCACACAAGCCTGAAAGAAATCTGAAGAAAGCCAGTTCTGCATTTCCAAGAAACGATACTCCCACAGTCACTATTACTTGATTTACTTTTTATTTTTCATTATTTATTCTGTATTATTTCATCTTTGATATTACATTCTATTAGCTATTATTTATCTATTGTTATTCATTTATATGGTATTGTACTGTACACATAACTGTTGCTATTATAAATCTATTATATCCACTGATCTATATAGAATGACTGGATCGCTCATTGAGTTCTAAACTGCCGTCAGTCAGTGAAGCCACCGGAAGTGTTCGATCCGCCATCTTACTATTCCTTACCGACAGAGGGCTCCAACGTCTGCACTACAGGGACCGGTAGTTCCACTTCAAAAATGACCTGCTGTGCAGCCTTC
>JAUCMT010000105.1:19712660-19722753 GCA_032357475.1 Enteromius thamalakanensis
ACCTGGTACCGTAACATTTCAGATTTTGTAGTACCGACTTGGTACCGAAGTACCGGGTCTTTTGACAACACTACTACCTATACACCTTTTTTAAAAATTATAATTCAAATCACTGATTTCTGGCAATGGTTGTATGCACGTTCATGAGAGAGACAAGTTCTGGCTTCTTGGCTAACCTTTCACTCGACGTATGATGTATGGCATAAGCTGCATTTGTTCATATGGTAAAATCGTCTGACTTTGTTTTCGACTTTTAATTTAATACCAGCATTTAGTATTACTCCTCTTTTTCTTCTGAGCTTACATTACAAATGTGGCTTAAGTCACATGCCGAGTCTCAGGTCAGCCAACATTGTGTTCATCTGAAAGAAGAAAGTCTTATACACCTACTGTAGGACGGCTTGGGGGTGAGTAACATATGGGGTAATTTTCATTTTTGGGTGAACTACTACTTTAAGAAGAGTCTTCAGTCTGGCAAAACATTTTTTCCTACCTTAAGACTGTCATAAAAAAGTTGTGATCTAAGAATACACCAGAGGATTTAACAAAATACCATCAATAAAGCAAGGCGGCATGTCATTTATTGTAGAAGATATGAAAAACAATGAAGCAATCAACTATACCTGCTTAAGAGCTGAGAGTGTCTGCAGGCCAGTTGCCTTGGCAACCATGGTATGGCTGTTGCCAGGGCTTGGTTGAAGATTAAGTGCCAGTCCCGAGATGGCATGAACACGTAGCTCCACTATGGACACTTTATCGTCTACCACATAGAACTGCGTTTCACCCAGAACCGCCTCCACTGCCAGAGGAGATTCAACCTGAAACGAACAAAACATGACGCATTTTACAGTATGAAAGATAGCCTAAATGCAATAAAGCATAGGGAGGAGTAAAAACACAAAGGGGAACATTTAGTGGATAATCCCACATTGTTAAGACACAGTCCACTGAGTAAAGGAAGAATGGGAAAATACACCTTTTCTCCAGAGGACGGCCAGCACTCTGCCTCCACATAAATCCTCTATCTGACACTTCAAACCCATTATGTCACAGTTTCTTCACCTCCCACCAGCGTTAAAGGTCACCAGGGACTTACCAAGTGAAGAGTCAAGTGAGGCGGCATGACTAGAAGGGTCAGATATTCTCATTTTTTTTCCCTGTGTGTCTTTGCTGAACCATGGGACCCTGGCAATCCCAAGAGCCACAAAGAGCCAAGTTAGATAAAACGAGCTGCAATTTAGGCATGGTTTTTTACTTTTAATAATTCAGAAAGATTAACTTGAACTTGCATTTTGCAAGACAAGAACAAGTCAGCCTACGTGGAGTGTTTATTGCCTGAAGTACAGACATAATCAGAGGGAGACGAACATAAAGCTTGGATGAATTTTAAAACAGACTGAACCATTGCCAGTAGCCAACTCTTCAGTCTCTCCATGAACAAACAGAAGTTTTAGAATTATGACTAGTGAAGAACACTTAAAGATGTTGACAGAAAGTGTTCTTTTTGCTTTGACACCACCCGTAAATGTCAAAATTCAACTTCATTATCTTTCTTTTCAATTAAAGCTATTCCAAACAAAGAACAAAAATATTGCCGTCATATAATTGGCTAAATCACAGCGGAACTGGTTACTAAAAAGCTAATTTTTCTCTTGACAATTAAGCCCAATAAAGTCCATAATGACTTTTAATGGTGTTCAAAAATCTCAAAGCTCTTCAGCAAACATTTTCATCCAACCTGCTATGACTAGCCTGTTCAGAATTACCCATCTCCAGCTAAAAGCCCTCGATGCTGATGTAGGTTTATGAACTAGCCATGCTGCTGATTATACTTCGCATGTGAAGTGGCCATTCACAGCCATCTTTTGGCATAGAAATCCTATTCGACCATTTTCCAGTTCTCTCCCTCTGAAGCACACGGTGCTGTCTTGGCATTCGGTGGGCACCAGGGAGCTAAACCCAGGCCTTTCCTGATCCAGCCTAGACTTGCGACCCATATGTCCCAGATGCACATTGTTTGGGTCCCAATGCACTAATGTTTTGGAGCAGGCTGTTACAGTTCATTGACCATCCAGTTCTATTAAAATCCAGTTCTATCTCCCTTCCTCTGACTGGAAAGGGGATGTAGACCAGGGGGAAAACCAGTTGAATGTATAATTGAACTGAACTGTTTTGTTCCTGCATTTTTTATTTCCTGCGTTCAAGGTAGGCTTCAGAGAAAAAAACACATTTGAAGAAGAGAAGGAGTAACAGAAAGAAAAAGGGGACCTAAAAACAAATTCTTTCCAGAATGGCTCATTTGTTTGGTATCCAGGCGGTTGCAATTAGTTTTATTATACTTGCTGATACACCAGCTTTTGATGTTTGCATTATAACCAGAGCTCTAGATGATTGAATAGAGTGCGTTCAAAGGCTAAAAAGAGCCTGCCTATTCCCCCAAAACCTAATTACTGTACTTGGTAGACCTGGAAATCCAATTAAATCATAGGAAATACGAACACGGGTTCACAGGACAATACAGCTCAGTCAATGCTAAGAATGGGTTAAGAATAACTTCTGCTGTTCATAAGGTCCTCAATGTGTCGTGAGAGACAATCAAAGCTTAAAGGTTGTGCGTCTTTGTGCTTAGGTCATAGTGACGGGTGGAGGACGAACACAGCAGATGAAGATCAAAGACCCACCAAATAAGCTAAAAAAGCCCTGTTGCGTTATAAACAACATTATTCATACCTTTCTTTTTGTCTTTCCCTTTTCTGTGTGCTAAGTTCCATTTATTTTCAGCTCATATTCAGTGAAAACAAACATTCCAATTCAACATTGGCCATTAATTATTAATGGCCTTTGCAGTTTCCGCTAGTTTAATTACCAGACTTTCTCTTTTATGCTCAAATTTGTTTATGGAGAAAAACAGACACTTTCTGAAGGCAAATAACAGACAACGCTTTTGGAGAGGTGCGATCAAGCTGTCAGGAACAATCAAAACTCCCTCTGTTTGGACACAATAAATTGATTGTGTGGTGATTCAAAGCAGAGAAAACTTTCAAGAATGATTCCCCCAATTTAACACCATTGAAGTTTTATACCACACAGATAATTCTCTTTCCAAACATCCCAGTTTCTGAATAGCCTACTGGGACTAAATATGCATATGAATAGCTTTCTAAAAAGGCATTAAAGAATAAAGACAGGCAGCAGAGCTAACTTCATAAATTCTATGTAAGAGTATGAAATAGACACCCTTATTGATTTTATCCATAAACTAAATTCATATTATTAGGAATCTGTCTGTTTAAAAGCAATTTGCTAATTATGTTGACACTGGACTTTGAGGAATTGTTGACCCAAAATTAAAGGGAAAGAATGACATGAACAGAAATTCAGTCAGTTATAAACCCATGTTTAGTTCCAGCGTAGTCATTCAAAAGAAAAGAAACAACAAAGCAAAACAAAAAGAAACAAATCAAAAAGAAAAACAAATAAACAAACACAAATGAATAAAGCAAAAAAACAAACAGAATGATAAATAATTATCCCTAAAACACTTTGCATTACATTTTGAAAGGTATAAAACCATGAGTAAAGACCAGTGTCCTCTACTATTGGATAAAGAGAATGTAATTAAGCAAAACTTAATTGTAGGTTATTTAGTTGCATTGGTATATGGCATTGCGAGCTCACAAAAACACATTTCTCATCTACACACCTATCGCCCCATTAATCCATTTCAGACTTAATCCAGTCTTTTATTTATATGATCTGTTCTTATTTGTATTCTACCTTCAGAGTAGATGTTCCAAGCTCGTTGGCCACAAGAACCGTCCTGTCCACCAGCTCAGCCACCCTGGCATCCACCACCTTCAGAGAGTCTTGCACCAGTTCGGTCACATCCACTTGCCAGTCAGGACCCAACATAGTGATCATCTGGTTTGTGCCTTCACTAGAGGTTGTGTGGAACTGGGTCAAAACCTTAACCTGGGCTCGCTGATACTGCAGTGTACATCCTCTGCTCACTTTACGGTCGTCATCATCATCATCGTCGCTGTCTCTGGCCGTTCTGAGGAGATGAGCGAGAGGTCATTATGAGTTCCCATAAATTCCAAAGTGAATTTATGTTCAATTAACTTCCTTCATAAGAACGATATTGTAGAAGAACAGCCACACCAGCATGTGATAAGAATTTTGTCTTTTACTGTTTGTTAGGTTTGCTTTCAACTTTAAATAGCAACTTACACAGTGAAATGAGTCTAGACTAATAGATTATATGTATATTTGCTTTTAGGAAAAAGTGAAACCACTGTATCCAACGTTCAGTTTAAGGTGACTTGCACATTTGTGTAAAAAAAAGAAAAAAGTTCCGTAGGATACTTCATTATAATTTTTGTAAATGATTAGATTGCTGAAAAGAAACGTTCTTTCTGAGGTGAAGCAATTTATTGTTTTAATAAAAGATGTTTAGAAAAAATATATTTTTCTTTGGAACGACTCTCAGGTGACGATAAAATCATCCATCTCAAACCCAATTTACTGATCCGGGCAGCCCGATCCCATGGATATTCATACTTATTTATGAGGGGGCTACTTCGCTCAAATTCTTACGACCTCACGTACGTATTTTACGAGTTGCCAATTGGTATGAATGTGTACAAATGGCTTACCTAACCCCACCCCTAAACCTACCTGTCACTGGGGTTTTAGACAAATCATACAAAAAATTTGCATGAATTAGCATAATCACCTTGTAAAAAAACCTACAAATCCAACATAAATGAAAACAAAACGAAAACATTAATGGAATGTAATAATATAAAGCATTTTAAAAAAGGCTTTAAGTTAAGTTTTTATGAATTTCTATAAGTGTTGTTGTTTTTGTTGATTTGCTACAGATCTATAGCAAGTTATTTATCCAACAATCTCAGAAATAAAGAAGTTAATTTTCAAATGTTTTTGTACCTTTATTTTTGAGAGTCAATGGTGTCCAAATAATGCACAAGACATATATTAATATGAACATATATAAGAATATATATATTCAGACATGCTGCACAGATAAGATGATGCTATAAAGTGTACTTCAGCAGCTTCTAAGACTGAAAATGTCTTATTGTTTAAAAAAAAGAAGAAACAAATGCATGCAAACAACATTCCATTTTTAGTGAATCCCCCCCACAAAGTTTGTTGGAAATTCCCGCATCAGAAAGTGCATCATCTGGAGACCTGTTTCAAGGAGGTTTTGCATCAGTGATTTTTCCATGCCTCACACATACCATCACATTCAATCTATCTCATTTGCTCCCTCAGCAGCATGACACCATGTGAAGTAAGTAAGCACTGGGTGGATCTTCAAAGCTGAATGCCATTTCACCCATTCTGCACACACAACTAATTAATCAGATAACTTGAGTTGTAGAGACAGCTGTCTGCTTCTGACTGACAAAGCATGTCCTCTCTATCAATTAGAGTAAATTGAGCTGAATGTAAAGCATTGCATTATCATGTAAGAAGACACGCTGCTACTACTCAGTTTCGATAAAAGATTGACAGGCACACAAATGTAAAAGGAGAAGACTTGTAAAGGCAGAAAGCAATTGTTGATCAGCATTTTGCTCTCCTTTGGGTAACACATAAGCTCCTGTTGCCATGGAGGTGAAAAACAAGAGGCTCTTGCATCAGTTGAAGAGGGCTAAACCTGGCAGATAGGAGCACTCTGTGTTCTTGAGCACAGTTGCACTCTCTTGTCTCCTCATACGGGTAAATATGAGTTTCAGAGCAGAGAAACACACCTCAAATGTGGATCTTTGCTTGAACTCATTAGGATGTTTGGAGAACTGGAGATTTCATGCATGGAAACCCACTCATCCAATAAAGATCAGTGTCCAGTTTTGCGGACACATCATTGTTTCACCAGTTTAGTGAGCTATATCGATCAATGTGTAGAAAGCCAATGCAAGAAACCTGCCCACTGACACGTCTCAACATTGGGCAATGTAGTGGAATGAAATGGACAGGGCAGAGGAGGAAAGAAATATGAATAAGAAATTGTTCAAACAGGCAGTGCATTCAGCTGTGTATTCGAATCTGGTTACTTGTTTGATCATAATCTAATGTATGAAAATAAGTTTCAGTGTGAATGGTTAAATCATATAAAGGAAAAAAAAAGGGATGGAATGTAAGTAATGTCAAGACACAGAACAGAGACCAACCGCTGTGTCTGAATTTTGCTCCTTTCTGCTTACATGCTTACATGCAAAATTAACTATGTTTAAGTAAACAAATGATTGGTTTTATACAAAGAACATGCATGAATGTGTAAACAGTACAGAAATGCCTTTGATGCTTGTGTTGCCTCACGCAGTTTCCTTTCTTTTCTCCTTTCCCCACAGATACACCAGTAAGGCTTCAATGGCCTTTAACCACACAATCAAGAATTTTTTATTTAACTCAAAATATACTGGATATTTCTTAGAGCTCTCATTAAAGTTGGCATTACATTTTTACTTTTTTTTACTTTTCTTTTGTTGTAGAGAAACTTTTATTCAGCAATTAATTACGTGACTGTAAATCATTATGTCACAAAGATTCAAGGTTCTTTGAAAACCTAAAAACATTTAAAAAATATAAAGAAGGTTAGGTAGGTTTAGGTGTAGGACAAGGGGATAAAAATACAGACGCTATCTCACGACCAATTTGTGTTTATTTTACGGAGTGACTAATTTGTATGAGGAGATTCTTCAAACTGTTTTACGAATCATTTAGAAATTAAATCTATTTATAAGGGAAAACTAAAGTGTTTTTTGACTTTGCATACATGTAAATCTTTTTTAAGAGACTCATAAAGCAATATTAGCAACCTTTAAAATGGCATAATAAAGGCACTTTAAACCTTCTTGACCGGTAAATTTAAGGGCGGAGTTAGGTGTAGGTCGTAAAAAATTCATACAAATTGTCAACTTGTAGTTGTACTTACAAGTACTTACGATTTAGCAAAAATCATATGAATTTGTATAACTGAGGTCATACGAATGTGTATAAATTAGTCACCTTGTAACATTTTTATGAATTGCTGTGAGATCAAGCTGAAAATACAGTTTGCACAGAATAAAAAAACATTACGCCTATGGATAATTCCCATAAACCACACACACCAACATAGGTTGTAGATACTTCACTCGTACTGCGTCGGCTAAGACACTATGGGGAAAAACTCTTTTTTCCTCCTGACTGAAGCCTTTTCAATCACGCAGTGAAACTGCACGGCCATAGGTTTGTGCAGTCAATAAAAATTAACCAATGGGTTGGCAGCGGTGCTGCATGAATCTATGGCTGCAGCTCCCACCAGTATATAATCCCACGAGTATTTAATCACCCACTTCACCACAGGATTCAAATTCCTTCTCCTTCAGCGACAAACCACCTTGCTGGTCCTGATTAGAAGCCTACACCATCTAGAAAATGCCTAGCAGCTGGAAGAGTCCCCTGCCGCTGCAATTTCTACAAGAGAAAGAGCAAATTTCTTACCTGAGCGACATGCCTGGTTGTCGATGCTATGCCTGTGGGTCTGTCCTGAACGCTGCTGACAGACACAATAAGTGTGTCTCCTGCACGCGTTTATCTCATGCAGAGGCCCCTCTGACTGGTGCTCGTTCTGTGAGCTGCTCAGCCCCACTACTCGTCCCTTTTCAGGACGTGATTCCAGCCCCCATGCCATCCCATCTCGCAAGAGACAGTGGGGCAGAGGGGCTCAGTGCATTGAGATAGGTGAGCTCACGGGTGCCTTGACTTCTCCAACGAGAAAAGCCACTTGTCCTCTTCACTAATGAAGACCAGCATCCCTCAGCGGCTGTGAGTGACCTTGTCTCGTTCGGACTCGGTGAAGATGAGCTGCGAGATGACTGCATGTCCTCTGCAGCTTCGGATGTGGAGGAGCTTTCCGGCTTCTGCGCTACATTCCATGGCTGTGCTCCAGTTATTCCAGGCGGAGACGGAGATCAAGGAAGCTGACAAAGTCTCCTTCCTCAACATACTAATTGGCTGAGCAGTTTGTTACGCCCCTCCGTTGAGGGCTTTGCGGAGCGATTTACAGAGGCACAGAAGGCGTACATGCGACACTTTCTGCCCAAGCATTCTGCACCTTCTGCCGGCCATCCCAGATCACCACCACAGCAGCCCAAGCAGGTGCCTGCGCGGACACAACCACAGCAGACAAAACAGGTGCCACAGAGAAGTCGCCACCCTCTTGCAAATTCAGTCAAATGACTGTCTGTTTTCACCGGACCTGAAAGATGCATACTTTCACAAATAGTCCCTCATCACAGGCCATTCTTGAGATTCGCCTTCGAGGGGATAGCATATCAATACACAGTCGTGCCTTTTGGTCTCTCCCTGGCCCCACGCACTTTTACAAAGTGCATGGACGCAGCTCTTTTCCCTCTGCATTATGAATTATCTAAACGATATCGTCCTGGCCAGATCATGAGCTGAGGCAGAAAGACACAGGGGGACTCTCCTCAGCCATTTAGACCAGCTGGGGCTCAGGTTGAATTTAGCAAAAAGAGCAGGCTGCTGCCCAGCAAACAGATAATGTTGTTCCTGGGCACAGTAGTAGACTCAACACGAATGAGAGCATCAATCTCCCCAGAGCACGCCGCCTTGTATTGCAGCTCTTCGCCTATGGAGAAATGCCCAGTGGCTACAAAGAGGAGTCCCTATCCAAATGTTCAGCAGGAGGAGATTGATCATGACAGATGCCTCCAAAACCGGTTGGGGCACGCTGCATGAAGGGTCTCCCGCCACAAGCTTGTGGTCAGTCACAGACAGCAGCTTGCACTCAACTGCCTAGAAGTGATGGCAGTGTGGCACACCTGCCAAGTGTAAGGACGATCTAAATACTTATGTGGGGCATCGTTTCTCTGCATGCTTATGTGACTGTATGCCCCAGCTTCTGCCTGGGCTCGCTGTCATACATTGACGCAGTACGAGTAAAGTGTTGACAGGGAACGGATAGGCGTTCCATGCCGTACTGGAAGTGTTCGTCGCTTCAGTCAAAATAACCTGTGGCGAAGTGGGCGTTTATATATCCGCAGCCCCGTCCCTTCAGACAGGCTTCAACGAAAGATGCAGTCATAGGTTCGCGCAGCACCGCTGTCATACCATTGGTTTGTTTTTATAGACAGCACGAACCTGTGCAGTTTCACTGCGTGATTGAATAAGGCTTCAGTCAGGAGGAAAAAGGAGTTTTTCTCCATAGCGTCTTAGCAGACGCAGTACTTACCCGTGTCTCGTGTCTCAGGAAACCTGGGTTACGGAAGTAACCTATTCGTTTTATACTCATTTTATTTTTATTATGGTATCTTAAAAACAAATGATTCCGCATGTTTGCTATTACGTTTTGCAGTCTGCTATTAGCGTCCTCCACACAAATGTAAAAGCCTGCAGGGATTACACACATTATTTTGTGAACATTTTTCTTTTGAAAGTTTTTCTATTTAAAAAGGAACTGAAAGAAATCAAAAGATTAATCAGGATTAGTTGGTACCCTGTTAAGTCTAATGCGCCATAGCTCAGCACTGTGATATCAGGATGAATATGAGCAAATGTTCAGTTTTGTCGTCTTCTATTTTCTTTAGCAGTGACAGCTATTGTCTTTGTCTTTTGGTGCTGTGCTGACTCTTAAGTCATTACTACAGTAACCAGATGAATTTACCAGATCGGATTTCTCCACTTGCAGAATGCCAGTGCAGACACGGGGATAAAGATTGGAACCGGAAAACAAATCAGATTTTGATCTGATGACACAGAGATTGTATGTGTGAACAAAGCCTTAGAGATCTTGAGTCCTGAGAGGAACCTAAATCAAAGGCACTCAGATTGAGGTCAAATGCAAATGTAACAACATACTTGTATTGTGTGTGTGTGTGTGTTGTCCATATAAAACAGGGAAATACGCTGAAATACCACAGCACTGAGAGGCTCTGCATAAATCAGTGTGATAATAGTGAACCTTGCTGCACTATCTATACCAGGGGTTCTCAAAGTCTACATTCAAAGGTCCAAATCTGAATTTTCATCAACGACAAAGGTCCGGAACTATTGGTAA
>JAUCMT010000105.1:19722853-19741614 GCA_032357475.1 Enteromius thamalakanensis
CTCTCTTGCTGTGTCACAGCTCTCACAAGCAACTTATTTGTTGATTCATATGAAGACTTTAGCTGTCGAAGTTTTGCAGTCCGTACCTCTGTATTTTGTGGATATTGCCGTTCAAAATGACCGTGTTTTGTTTCGTAATGCCGTTTGACATTTCCACTCTTCACAACTCCAACTGTCTCGTTACAAATCAAACAGAATGGCTTCGTGCTGGATTGGGGCAAAATGAACGCATACCTCTCCGTCCAATCATCTTTGAAAACTCTATTTTCTTCGTCAACTTTTCTTTTCCTGGACAATGACATCCTCCACACCCATTCAAACGCTTACTGCGGTGAAGTGTCACGTTGCGCGGTTCGCGCCCGATTACGTCAAAAACTCACTGGATGTCATGGCAACTGAATCACGGAGGAAAATTTTAAATATCTCGCCTTCGCTTTAATTTCGGACCATCTCCAAAAAGACATAAAACACTAAACAAATGATTTTGACATGCGTTTATTAAAGTAGGAAATACAGACTTTTAATCCCTTAAATTACTGCTGTTGAAATACGAAATGGTGGCGGGTCCGGATTAAATTCCCTCCGGGTCCGGATCCGGACCGGAGTCCGGACTTTGAGAAGTGCTGATCTATACTTAACCTAGCGAGTTAGATGCATCCAATATGGTGGATGAGAATACATGACTTTTTAAATATGCAATTTTAATCTGCTCGGATATTTTTAAATGTTCCAATGTTGCTTAGGAACCAATATGCCAAAGAAAAAAATGTCTTCCATTGCATGGTACATGCGTCACGCCGCCAGCCCTACACGAAGGCTAGATGTAGATTGACGATTTGCTCCCAAATTGGATTAGCATAACCGAATCAGATCATATTTCCATTTTAATGGCCCATTTGAATGAATTTAATTAGAGATTTACATCAAAAAAGAAAGACCTCTGTAAGGGAGCAATAATGATACTAGTGAGTTACCAGAATATTTTCCATCATGATTAATTCTGGAGAAATTCCTTATGAAAAATGCCAGTGCTTATATTCTGCCGTGCACTGCATGACAACACCGCTGCTTCAATTTGTCAAAATCACGGTAAATGGGCTATATGAAGAATGACATTCGGGTCTCATGTGGCATCGGCTCTATAGCCGTATTGTAACTAACAAAGCCCTTAGTGACCCAGCTTTAAAGTTTTTAACAGCTCCACTAATTAAATTATAACACCGTTTATCACCCTCGTAAAACCTACAAGTATTACGAGGATTGAAATAAACAAGCAACAAAATAAAAGAAAACATGCAGCCAGGGAAATCAATATGTATAAAAAGCAGTCAGGGTGCAAGTATTTTGATACTCTTAGATCAGTGAAGCATATTACCTGCGGTCGGGTAAGATGGGCACCCTCCAGCCCTTGATGAAGCTCAGTCTGTTGTCTGAGAGCTCTACTTTAAGAGGGAGTTTGGGCACCCAGACGGTGAGCTCGAGAGGGGCACTCAGGTGCTCATAGCTGAAAATCACCCGAGCATTCATGGAGCCACGCGTCTCTTTTCCATTCACAAACACATAGTCACAGTTCATGGACACCTGTTGAGGAGAGCAAAGAGAGATTTGATTACTTTCACTGCCTTCTCTGGAGAGGCTGCGCAATATAAAAGCTCTTCACGGGCAACTGCGAGTGGATGTCAGTTTGAAGTGGGGCAGCAAATTAAAACTTTTATTTGAGTAAATCAAAATTATTCACACATCAATATTTGCCAAGAAAAGCCACCCAAATTGATGTTGGCTCCAAAGCAGACTACTACCTAATAGTCTATGCAGCATTGCATCACCAAAATATGGACCCTGATGTAGACTGAAAGGGTTTTGGACCTTTTTTTTCTCCAGCAACTCACACCATGAGCTACACACTTTTAAGATACTGTGCTATAAATGTGTTTTGAGACTTTACTCACTCCACAATCAAGTGTGTTTTGCAATGGCAGATATCTTATAGCACTGCATGAGTAAATTCTTTAATGACAATATATTTTCAAGTAATTTTAATATAATAATTATATTAAATGAACATTAAATTAGCAGGCGTATTTTATTATTATTTCTCTTTCAAACCAATTATCGCTAGAAAGGGTTAAAGTGTTATTCTGATCTAATCTAAAAAGCATTAACTAAAACTAGCATTCAAAAGTATTTTTAATAGCAAAAGAGGTCTTTATACTCTTATTACCTAAAATAACAACCCATAGGAACTACGACTGACAGCTTTTTTCCTGAGGCAATGTTTTTGTTTTTTTTCCCCAAAGAAGCAGTTGTTATTCACTGCATTCCGTCTTCTTTTTTAAGTACACAAACAGACACTCTAACGAACACAGCACACACGTTTTTAAATCTTCAAGTTCTGGAAATTTCATTACAGCACCCAATTTTTTCTCTGCTACTCCTTCCGGTCTGCCAACAGATTTCATATGTGCACTCAGCAGTCTTTAATAATAAATTATTTACTGTAATAGATAGCTGAAGCTTTGCTTTGGGGTACCATCTATGATTTATCTAGGGGTCTAAGGCAGCTGACACTGTAATCAGAGAACGTAATCTCCCTCAAATGGAGGTCGGTGGCTGCAGTCTATCCAAGACTGGAGATTCATCATAGTGGGGGATATCTGTGTAATAAAATATGTAGGCTTGCTAGACAGCTACCCCTCTTATCAATATAGAGAATTGATCAGAGGAGATGGCTCTCTCTCCCCAGTAGCCTTTAAGAGAATCTGCGGGAATCTCTGCTTGCCAACTTCATTTCTTTTTTAAAGGTACTGCTATTCAGTGAGAAAAAAAGGAAAAACCTTATGAATCATGCTACAGCAAAAAACCTGACATATGGTGAAAGTGCAGAGAGGATAACAGCAGCGAGGGGGAGGTACAGAGAGCGCTTTTCATGTTCAAATGAAACATTTCCTTGCTTGTCCTAAATCTAGGTGTTCAGAATATCCAGTAACCTCGTTTTCTATAGTATAAAAGATAGTAGACAGTATTTTCTCTTTTTTTTATGCTAAAACACTTTCTTCTTTTACTACTTAATATGTACAGTAGCAACAGAGCAGTACTGCAAAATAGGTCAGCGGTGCAACTCTCAATCAATCTACACTACTACTGTACCTATCTAAACAACTCAACTTGGTCAAACTCAGTATTGCCTGCAATGACATTTTTTTTTTGCCCTCAACCTCCCCAGCACCACCTGTCTAGATCTGCCATGAGGTTCTCCCTACATTACCTTCAGCAGTAACAGTGTAGCAGATCTAATCCACCAATATCAATCCTACCTACTCTGTTTTTATCAGTAAATTGCTGTAAAAAACTATACTGAGAGCTGTCATAAATCACTTTGTGGCGGTAATAAATATATTGCACTGTTCGGATCCTGACCTGCCAGACTTTGCAATATTGGCAAAAACAATGGTAAAAGTTCAGGTATTAATATGTGTTTGTTTGACCACTGGAAGGCAGGGGAATGTTTGGGAAACCTATTTAAAACAGTCATTATTTTTGCAATGGCATATAGAGGACATGAGATCTCAAAAGATCTATATAACACAATGTTCCACATAAGTAAGAATAAAAATGAACGACATGAGTGTGAGAAATTATAGCAATACTAATGACCCCAAATAAAACAGTAACAATTGGTACTATCAATAGGTGCAGGTGGCACACAACAAAAACAGCAGCAGTCTGCAGCATTTTTGAGCATTGAGCATGTCATGTCTGGTTTCCCGTGCACTCTACAGTCTCATAAATGTGTTCCTGCTATGCCACTTCTGTTGATGTAAGCTCAGTCTTGACCCAGATGCTCCTGGGGCTTCTAATAAACTTGGATGGATAATTTTAAGTCAAAAGCAGTTAAGGACTGTGGGCGTCACTAGTCAGCAGGGGCCAGCTAAAAGTACTTTTTAACGTGCCAGCCGGCAGTCAGAGTTCCACGGAGTCACTAATCTGCACTGGCACCTTGCGTGGTTCCAGAGGAGTGGCAAGGGCGAGGTCAGGATAGTGCCGCCCATTGAGACGCCTCCAGCTCAACACACCAGCCAGCTGTGTTTGATCCAAGAAGCACCTCTTGTAACCCTGCACCATCCAGACTTCCGTCACCCAGTTAAGCAGATGCACTTTTATCTGTGTTGATGGTATCATGCGAAGGCTGACTAGACATGGTTAAAGACAAACATACTGCCAATTGCTAGAAACGTAAACCGATGATTTAATGGAATATGACAACTAGCTTCTAACAAACAGAATGTTCTCACACTTAAAATAATAAAATCAAATTCTTTTTAATACTGAATAACAGCTCTCTTTAAATAATTAAATAAAATTACAAATGCACAATATATTGGTACAATATCACTCATCAGTCAGTATTTCAGATTTATTGGAACTGACTGATATGCACTTTGCTTTTCATGTATATAGTTTTTTGTCAACTTTGCAAAAAACAAAAAACAAACAACAACAAAAAACCCCACATATTTTTAATTTATAGGTTTTTTTACATTTTCTTTCAGAGCTCACAAATCTTCAAAACACTGCAATATCTAAATAAATTTTGTAACATTTAAAATAAAATTATTGATCTACTTTATCTAGACAAAATCATAAACATGTTTAATATTTAATATATATCAATATAATATTGTATAGAAATTTGTATAATATCTGTTTAAAGGTTTTTAAAATGTATTTAATGAAATTATTTATTACAAAATTATTTCATTGACGAGAATTAGTTACTTATTAGAGAATTATTAACTAGTGCGACCCAAAATAAAATGTTATTTTGTAATAAAAAAAAAATATATATATATATAGATAGATATATATATATATATAAATACATAATAATAAAATAAAAAAATCCATCCTTGTGCTTCATATACTTCATATGACTTTGAATGTGATTTGTATCAAAGCAGTGTAATTTATAGCACTCTTGGAATTTTGTATTGACCTATCAGTATCAAGGACCAGAACAATCCATTTCATATTTATGCTATACAATAAACCTTTGATAGTAGAAATTATTTTAACATTTTCATTTAAAACTTCTCACATCATCTTCAAAGGCAGAAGCTAATAAAATGACGTTTGCGATTATTATACATTATATATATTATTCAGACATTGACTGCATTGTACCGTCAAGGTTTGTGACTCATCTAATTATGGCTTCAGTGTTCTCTACATGGCTATTCATGTCTAAATGTGTTTGGTGTATAAGAAATGCAAGCAGTGAGGATTCTCACTAAGCACTGAAATGGAATGAGAACGTATGTTCTCAGGTGGCCAGTGTAACTATCAGAGGCTTGAGAGTAGATATCAGCTGGGACAGACTGTTTCCAGTTTCCTGCTCCCAAACACAAAGCCCCACAGGGTCTCATCATTCAACACTCACACATAATATACAAAACAATGTAGATGTTCATTACACACATATGTAACTATACCATCCAAATGTATGCAAAATGCCGAAAGATACACCTCGCTGGTCATACGAGAGTGTTTTATGACCAGCCTGTACAGAGAACCTGAGGCAAACATGATATTAAAATTCATTTCCATGCGTGCAACATATAATGTCATTCTCAGAGCAATGCAGGCACCCATCTGTTCTGGCGTCCCCATCCAGAAGTAAAAGCTTTGGCTCTAGGCGAATAAGCCCTGTTAACAATAGATACTTGTGACTATCTTTTGAATAAGATAAGCAAAAAAGATGTTACCAGGCCCTATAACCTTTGCCTTCTGTATGACGCTATTTTCGCCACTGCACAGAGCGTTTTATTGAACTGTCAGGACTCATGTTGTCTCAGCTTGAAGGGCTCATCTTGAATTAGCCTCCAAAGTTCAATGGTCCGGGCGGCCAAGCAAACCCACTCAATAACACCAGAGCTAATGCTCTGCCCAGGCACTGCAGCACACACTGCTATTCTGAATCTAAAAACAGATAAACAACAAATGCCCTCACGGCCCATCTTGGTTGACTTATGGATCTCAATCTTACCAGACAGATGACACTCCAAGGCATATTATTATTTCGCTACATTTTGGATTCGGTTTATAGTCGAATTGGTTTTCTACTTTTAGACTCTGTCGTGCCGTAGAACAGATGGCAAAGATTGTTGAAATTATTGTTTCCTTCAGCAAAGGACACTGCAATATTTTCAAGCCTGTATTTACAAGTCCTCAGGCACAACCAACTGCCCCCTTGAGTAAATACAGGGAAATTCATTGAGTAAAATACACAAGCCTAGCAATTGTATTCATTGTCTTACAAAATTGTCCAAGATACTTACAGTAGATATTTTAACAAGAAGATATTTTTAGACACCTCTCCTGTCTAAGAGAAATTGGGAGAGAGGTGCAGAGGGACTTACTTCAGACCGAAGATTATTAATTTCAATTTTGGTGTGAAAGGGTCTTAACGTGTTAAAAATATAGCTATTGGGTTTTTGGTTATTAAAAACAAATAAGCAAGCCCACCTCAGGCGACAAAGAGTAGCGAAACACATAACATTTCTGTGACATTTTTATGGAGAAGGGCAATGTTATAATGCATTACTTTTGGAAATAACTTTCCTTAACACTAATTATTAATAATAACATTAATATATATTTTATTAATAATAATATATTCATTTAAATTATTTCAGGTTGTTCTACAGCCCCCTTGGAAGTTCTCACAAGAATAGTTCACGCAAAATAACTAGTTTTTAAGTTAGCAGCTTACTGTAGGGAATGAATATCACGCGGTAATTAGTTTAATTTGTATTTTTTTTTTTGTATGCCTAACTAGTGCCGATGGGAGGGAAATAACACAAACGCAGCAACTCAACATCTTGACCAACACAATATACAAATTACCATCATTGCAAATAAAGTAATAAAGAAGTCACAGTAAGTTCAAAAGAACCATCTAAAAGGATGGCTTGTTAAATTTTGATTGAGTGGAATTTTAAGTTGTCTTTTATTTCATGATGCAAACTAAAAATAGCATGAGTTGGCAAACAATATTTAAGGAATAATGTACAGCCATCAGGTTGTTATTGCAGAGAAAACCCCGAAAGTCTTATTGACAGCCCAACAGGAAACAAAGGGGGAATTCTGTGATAACAATCTGCTGAATGTACATTATCCCGCTTTTTACACGGCTTGTTGCCACAAATGCAAATAATTATAATTATTAAAAAAACACAATTATTAATAATTATAATATATTTATTAATTATTAAAAAATATAATATAATAATAAACAATTGTTTTAACCGGGGGAGTCAGTTGAGTCATCTTCTATCCACTGTTTTTCCATATATAAATCAATGTTAAAACTTTTAACGCGTGGTTAAGCATTTTTAAGCCACAGGATGGCACCAAACTGTCAGCGACACCTGAGTGATATAATTATAATAACGGTCAAGCTGATTCGCAGTACCTGGATGAGCCTGTGCAGCGCAATTTTGTTTAAGACAAAAATAATGGCGCAAAAGTGAATAAATATTGTTGCGTTATTCATTTGAATACTCTCCTCCCGTAACTTTTGCATCTTAAAAGGAACTCCTCAACATGCATATTCAATAAGGTGAGGTGCAAAAATAACCGCCTACGCCTTTTCAGCGCTAATTTATCACTGCTGTTAAAGTAAAACCTGACAGTAAAGGCGGTTTGAGCTGGTGAAAGCTATTAGTGAAACTGACCCCTATGGTGCTTAATGCTTTTTAATGGTGCTTTTTTTTTGGCGATTTATTTATTGTTATGATAATTCTCACAGTATGGAAAACTTTACGTATTTTTAAGACAGTAAAAGAAAAATACACATTCAGAATGACTTTGAGGTAAAGTTTTCCTTTTCCATCTCTTCAAACTGAAGATCTCTTCCATCTCTTCAGCTCTGTTGGCAACTAATCCTCAAGATGCGTCATTTTAGTTTATAAAAAGGGCTTTGGTGCACTCCTTTCTAGGAGACTTCTCATTTAAGAGGTATTAAACACAAGTCAAGTGTGTGGCCTCTGCTGCAATTCAGGAGGAAATGCTGCTCTGAAGAGCACTGAACCCTTCTGATGTACTGTCTGCGACTGAAAAGGCATCGATCCCTCGAGGGGATCACGGAAACAGTGGCCACAAGAGAATATATAAACTCCGCTTAAATGAGGTTTTGATGGTCATTTTATGGTCTCTTAAGTTGACCGCGATTGATTATGAGAATAGTAGAGGAAGTCCTAGATCACTAAACCTTTCAGCGTGGGCGTGACGTACCTTGACAATGTCCTCATTGAATGACTTGCACTGCACAAAGGATGACACATCGGTGACTGCTCCGTTCTGCTCTATGGAAACCACCTTGACAGGGATGGCCACGGTTCGGCCAGTAAGAACTGCCGTGTTGATAATCTCAGTGTCCTGGACATGGAAGAAATGAGAGAGAGCCGGATGAGTCAAGAGGTTAGTAGAAGTTCACCGTTCCAAAGACCTGAATGTTCAGGAAAGCCCTGGAGTCAGGGCTAAAGTGCTTAATACAGTGTAAAAACAGCAACTATATTAACGTCAAAAACAATGAGCTTCACTCTCTCTCAAAAAATGTCAGTGCAATATAAATTCTGCTCTACTGGTTTTAGAACTCATTCAAACACCTGAATTTAGAAGCGTGTTCACTTCTCAGGAATGCGTCCCATCAGATTTTCCCAGTGCAGTTTCTTCAAAATGTGTATTTATGATAATTACATCACATGATTTTTCTATAATAGAACAATGTTGTAGAATAAATGACTGAAATGCAGTCACTGCCAGTAAACAAAATAGTCTGAAAAGGTTTGCATGACAAGAATGTTCACATTACATAAAAACTTTCTAACAAAAATACTGACAAATTTCCTTAAACTGCCACATACAGATGCCAATGCTTGGTACATGAATCATTACAATGATTATTTAAGAAAAGGAACAAATTCATTCTGACATCACAAGACAACTTAAGTTACTACATGTGACCCCATCAGAAACAATAACAATGTAGATAAAACTGGCAAACAGACTAATAATGCAACCATATTCATTATTCATGTCTCAGTGCATGCTGGGAAAGGAGCAAATAGGGTTGATTCACAAAATCAGAGCAGGAATGCTGTGCATATTTAACTTTTTTTTTTGTGTTAATTTTAAAAGTGCATTTTTTAAGTTATAAGGTTTATTCACGTTATCAATTTTCTTAATCTAACATGACTTTAACATTTCATTTGTTTAAACCGACATTGTAATTTGGCTGTATTTGATTACACTTTATAATCTTACTGTAGTCACCTTTTTGACTTAAGATTACATTAATTTGTACAGAATTATCTGTCATGTAAATATATGAAGCATAAATGGCAAGAACAGATTTAGTGTTTTCATAAGAGGAAAATATTATCATCATACTGGAAAATTGCAATTGCTGTAAAGTATTTAAATATCTTATCTGGAATAAATACTTACCAGAACATCTTAATCAGAAAGCACAGAAGAATACATACTATAAAATATAAGAAGAATACAATGTACCTGTTGTTAAAATAGTCATTTGTGACAAACTTAAACGGGATTGAGATTCTCATTCACTTTGAATAAATCCTCTTGGGCTATAGCAGTTATAGTACTCCACGGTAATGGATTAACTTAAAATACTCTGTCCTGAGCTTACCAATTTAAAAGTTTCCCTGTTAGAAGACACATGCAAATAAATCTTTGCTTTCAATTACATCACAAAAGCTGAAGCCAATTAAAGAGCACAATTGCTTTCCAAGAGAAATCAGTTCATTATTTTGGAAAGAATTGCTGTGGGGATGTTGCACACCTAACTGTAAATTATTTCCAACTGGAATAAAGCAAAGAAGCAGCGCTCTCTCTCTCTCCCTCATGTTTTAATCAAAACAGCACATTTGAGGAGAAACTTTCCACCGAGTCCCTCTGCTTTTAAATGCATGTTTAAAAGCAAAGAAACAAAAGCATGCATGTATGAATGAGAAAGCCAATGTCTTATTTGAACCGCTTTTCAATAAACATCGCATCGTTTTTTTATGTCTAAAGTGCCCTTTTAGCCCCCTGTTGGCAAGGTTGAAAGAAATGTATTCCACATAAAAAGGCTTGACTCTTCATTTGGAAAAACTTATTTTCTTATCTTTTTGCATTGCCAGGCTAAACTACTTTAAAGTCCAAACCAGGTGCATCATTTTTGTCCACAGTAAATGAAGAAGAAATATGACCAGGGTTCCTGATGCTGCAGGGAGGCATGACGACTGCAGATGTGGCCTAAGTTCAATGTCTGTAATGTAAGGCTCCTAAGACAGAGTTACAAGAAGGACAGCTGATTGTAGCCATGTGTCCCTCCAAACATGTTCAAGAATCTGCATGTGCTTTGGTGACAGACTGTGGAAACATCTTGTTGCAAAAACTGGCAAATCTGGCTCAGTCCTTGATAATGAGATGCACATTACTTAAAGCAGCTGCGACTTTGGATATTATGTTGTTCAGGGACTCGTTATTCAATTTCTGTCTGCCAAATGTCTGTTAATACTACTGATACTGATAATAACGCAACAATTTAAAGCCATAGATGGGGTATCATAGTTGGCTAACCATCCTTGTGTGAAATGCGAGTAGTTTTGCTGCTTATGGTCAGAGACACTGAGATGAGATCCAGCATCTCCACTCCTTCATATAAAATGGATGGATGCAATAACTATGTGGAGTGCTGAGGAGAATCGGTGTGATGAAAAAGAAATAGTAGTGCCAAAACATCTCATTGAGATTGTCCTTGTTACTACTGGTTTGGACAAAAACCTAGATTTGCATGTAAGGGTTCACACAGAGAGTGGTTGGCAGCGACAAAGCAGTAGAAGTCATTTATTTTCAATGACAGTTGAGGATCATGTGAGTATATATAGTCAGTGTTAGGCAGATTACATCTTACATCAGATTCCATTTTTTTATGTGACCTTGGACCACAAAACCAGTCATAAAGGTACATCTTTGAAAATTTCTACATCATCTAAAGGCTGAATATATAAGCATTCAATTGATGTATGGTTTGTTAGTTTAGGAACGTATTTGCCTGAGATGCAACTATTCGAACATCTGAAATCTGAAAAAAAAAAAAAAAAAAACTCAAAATGTTCAGACAATACTTTTATGTAATCGGATGTAATCTTCGTAACTGAGACCCGTGTGATAAACATCTTAATGCACAGCCAACAATACAATACATTAAAGATACATATGTAGCGCACAACACCATGCAATGCAACAGAATAAATATGATGCTACGCAATGCAATATGGTACAGATAGTTTGCTCAGACAAAAAATCATGTTGATGTAACTCTCAGGACATGCCTGGAGCTACTAAGTGTAGGAGAACATGCTTGAAAAAACAGTTGAAAATCAATCTACAGTATACTGAAAATATTGATAACAAATGGTCAATCTCTTTCTAAGTAATACAATATTGTGTCTAAAAGTAATTAAATATAAACAAATAATTTTTTACCAATTAAAAAGATGCATTGCTATTTAAATGACATCTTGTATCTGATGCATACTTTTAAAAAAAAATGTATTCAACATATTAACATATTAACTGATGCGCTGATATGAACTGGTGAAACTTGCCATATATATATATATATAGAGAGAGAGAGAGAGAGAGAAAGAGAGAGAGAGAGAGTTTTATTTTTCATTAACAATAAACATAGATGAATGGCACTACAGGATTTAATACTTGTCACATTACTGCATTACTCATGGTGCTGTAGTACTTTTCTATCATTGAAACGCACATGCATTCCCCTTTATTCTTTCTTTTTTTAATTTTTTTTTGCATGAGAGAAGTCGTAAACGTTGGACTTGCAAATAACATCTGAATTAGGTTCTCTTAATATCTCCCCACTGAGCAAATGAGTTATTAGCTCAGAATTACTCTGATAGCCTTAGCTGAAACTGCATAATCATAATTTTCATTCAAAGTGCATAACTGGCCTGCCTGCCTTGTTTAAAATGGAAGTCTTGGGTACTTGCACTAAGAAATAAAATTCATTACAGTCCTTTGCAAAGGCTTTTCATCCTGCTGCCGACCGACGCAATTCTTTGCCTGACATCTCATTTTTATGCAAGGTAAACTTTAAAGGTCAACAGCATCAAGCCATTGAATTTGTTTAATTCACATAATTCATGTTTTGATTCATTCTATTGTGCTGGTGTTGCCTACCAGTGTCATTTCCTCCCCTCTAAGCAAAAAACCTAAACAGATGGTCATGGACACACAGGGACTCTCAGCAGGAGGAAGCTGATTCAAATCCAGCTTTATTTTGGGCAAATAATAACTAAGCACAGAAAAGACTACAGTAATAACATGAAGATTTACCTCTGAGTTTATGGAGTCTCTCATCCCTTGCAAAAAAATAAAAATAAATAAATCTATTTATACTATGATGACATATCAGATGATAATATCATGGACTTTGATTCATAAAATGCCATAGCATTACCATGATACATATGAACCCAAAACAGGGTATTCTTTCAATTATTTTTAGTTTTTTAACCAAACACTGCTACATTTGCATTTACAAGATAATAATGTGGTAATAACATGTTTATAATGATGCTTTTTAAGTATAACACACTGCTCCAACACAAGAGACGGGTCAATGCTGCCCTATCATTTTAAAGTGACAGCAGTGTGCGAGCGAATGCAAATGGGAGTATCATTTTCATGGCAAGCAATATTTACAGTGACAGACAGCGCAAGCCGAGCAGCCTCACGTGATGGGTGAAACCGCCAGCTCAGATGGATATAGACAGCTTTAGCTCTAAATAACAGCGCGAGAGCTTTTGCAAGCCATTAAACACTTCACACAAAGTCGGAGCAGGGTAAACCTCAGCCTGTTATCACATACCGAAAAGATACCAAAGATGCAGGCTATTTGATATAAGAGACTGCTGAGGTGACAGACTGCCCTTACCATGAGATTTTTCGAAGCAATTTACAGTTGTGTGTACTGTATTATGAATAACCAGCTTGGTATATGGCAGCAAATGCTTTGGATTCATTCAAGGATGTGTGCTGCTGTGGTCAGTTGGCTCGATTTATAAAATATGAGCATTTTACAGTCAACATGAAATGGGATTCTGAAGCTATCTGAAATCTGTAAAGTGATATAAAACAGGACTGATATTTCTGACTAAAACGTTTTTTTTTTTTTTTTTTACATCACAGAAAAGTAAGACTAAATTCAGAAATAAAACAGATTGTGCAAAGTGCCTGTTTAAAGTGATTTTAACCCTGAATTTTTTCACATTTATTATACTTTTATTTACATGACATTCTACAGGTAATTTGTGACCTTGGATCACAAAATCAGTCATAAGGGTAGTATTTTAATTGAATAAATAAATTTGCAACTGATGTATGATTAGGATAGAACCGATACATTAGGATTAGGATAGATACAACTGTTTGAAAATCTGGAATCTGAGGGTGCAAAAAATCGAAATATTGAGAAAATCAGCTTTAAAACCATCCGAATTAAGTTCTTAGCATTGCATATTACTAACCAAAAATTTTACTTTGATATATAAATGGTAGAAAATTTAAAAAATTTCTCCATGGAATATCATTTTTTTGATTTAAAATCCTACTGTACTGATATAAAAAAAAATGCATTGCATTGGTCATAAGATCATTTTGATCAATACAATGTATTGTTGGATACTGCTACAAAAATAACTCAACACTACAATTTTTATTTTTTTTTTTATGCAATGATAAATGCATTTCTGTTGTGAACAAATAAATGATCACGGAATCGGTAACACTTTATAATAACTACACGCTATGAATCATTAGTTAAGCATTAGTACATAGTCAGTTCATCCTTTATAAAGCATTGTTCCAACATTAATAAGTCATAAGTAAGCAGTTTATAAATACAGCTATAAATGCCTAGTTCTTGATTCATAAGCATATCTAAATGTACAAAATGTCTACATAAAGACATTAGTGACATAAAGTGCCAATGATACTCGACCAAAAGGTCGAGTTAACTTTAAAGTCGTAATCTATCCCTCAGGTTTAGAGCCTGAGGAAAAAAACATAAGGTCATCATGACCTCACATCCATAATCTTCCCTTTTTTATATAGCAGGACTATTCCCTTGTCTGAAAGTGTGTGTATGTGTGTGCCCATGATACTAGCCACGACTGAAAGACCATGTCATATTTTATTTATGATGTACTACTGAAGCAGGAGCAGAAGTGAAGCCCATGTAGGCAACACATCCTCTGTCCCCCGTGTGCTTATCGAGGACCGCCTTCACATGCCAAAACTGAGCTATTTCAAGAGAGCCCGCTGAGCTGATCCTGTACGCGTGTTAAAGGCCTCTCTCGCTGGCCAGGTTTGAAAGAGCAGTTTATGTTAATAGAGCTTGAGAGACTGGCTTTGTGAGGTAAGAGGGCTAATTGCAGCCGGACTGAGCCTATTAGGAAAAATGGCCGAGGTTATACATAAGTCATAGGGTTTCATCCAGCATGTAGAGGACAACATTCGGAGACCACCTCTGAGTATAGTATAGCTACGTATAGGTCAAATATGTTACCCATCATATCATTTGAGACTTACTGATATAAAAACTATTTATTTAGAGTACTACGTGTGCACAACTCATGGTTCTTAATATTATGCATAAAATGTGTTTTAATGTCACTATTGATGAGGATTACATAATCTTTGAATAATATCTGTCTAGATATTTAAAGCGCACCTGAGGTATACTAGCAATAATTTCCATTTAACACATTCAAATATACTTAATTATATCTTTAATTATATATTTTATTCCGGTAAAGTCTGTCTGTATGAAAGGGATAATAAAGTTCAAAACTTCAATACAAAACAAAACGGATACCAAAATTATTGATACCTGACAATAACTGATACCATCATTTGTTGAAGTCTTCATAGTAGTACTAATATATTTGCTGTAAAATAATACAAGTAAAATAAATATTGAGAGTCTTTCTAAAACCTGATGATCTGAACTATCTAGCATGATTTGTTGCAATGTTGTTTGGAATGTTCTCACTAAAAAAAAAACTAAAATAAAAATGAATGTGATCAAATACAAAAAGATTCTTAAATCTGATTAGTAACTTAGATATTAATCATAACCCAAAATCATATGTAGTTAATTCTATGATTTCATGATCTTAAAGTTTTGTTTATGTTAAAAGTTTAAATGCATAATATAATATAATTTTAATACATCTCAGATTTTCAGTGTGGTCTTTGGATCCCACCCTATTTCTCAAACTCTTCTTTGTATCCAGGGATTTATATGTGTGATTCAGAAATTGTCCGCTATTGTATGAGTTTGTGCATGGTGTTGTCTCTGTATATGCACGTCTGCTCTGTACAGGATACTCATTAGATGCTCTGACTGTGAACGTGTCTGTGGGTGTATGAAGCGGGATTTGCTCGCCTAAATCAGTGCAGGATTCATTTCATGCAGTTGGCATGCAGCACATGGGCTCTGCCATTGTTGTGTCTACAAACACCTCTTATATGAGCCTTACTGATTGCTTCCTACTTACAAATCCCCCAATGAGGGCAAGCAGACCTCTTGTGTATTTAGAAAATGTATAAAGGAGGTCTTTTCATGCATAAAGCCCACATAAACACATGGCATATCATGTATATCACACATTTTCCAGCTATTGAACACTTACATCCATGGGTCTAACACTTAAGCTCCGATCCAAAACCTTGTGAGCTGTCTCGATATCTGCTGACTGATATAGACCCTTGTAATGATTTGGAATATTCACCAAAAAAATTTTTTTCCAATTAAATGAGAATGACAAAATCTTTTAATAAAACACAAAGCTAATTTTATTAACTGTAAAAAGATTTCTCTCACATTCTTTGATTTATTTTTGCAGTCTGTTGCAGGGATTTCCTTCCCTGTAAAGAATAAATGTGGTTTCACCTTAGAATTTCGATGAAATAAGGCATCAAAAAATCAGAGCCCACCAACTATGCTTCAAAATGCTGCCTACGGAAGCAGCTGACTAGGTTTTGGAACTGAGCGTATATCTGTTCTCAAATTCTGTGTGTGTGTGCATGAAGGAAGGTAGTGAAAAATTGAGGCCTTGGCTCTTGCTCTGCCGCAGTTTTCTGTATTTCCCTCATGACTGTCTTGTTTTGTATTCACTTCTAGTTATTTGAACAGTTATATTCTGCCTGCGCAGGGCTTTTGAAACACAGCGATAGGTTTCAGGGAGGGATGGAGGATACTGACAGGTCAAAGAATCCTCTCTACATGAAGCAAAGTGTCTTTTATGCAGCATCTGGTCCCAGTGTACTGAATCATGCAAGAGTTTAAACATACACACGCATTAAAAGGGAGGGCAAACAACCTCAACCAACCAAAGATGAATTTTAAGAGGTGAAAATGGCATTTTGTGCTTATGGAGTGAGTGGGTAAGAATGAGGAAGCCTTTCTAAATCCTTTCCAGAGACCTATTACTTTAAAAATACCCTACGGTAAAAATTCTTAATCAAGCATTTTTTTGTCTGATCTTTGAAAGATAATGGGAAAATCCTTTGAAAAGGATGTACACTTTAGCATTGTTTTATAAAGAGCATAAATTACATCAAATGAATACACTTAAGTATAAACTAAATGAAATTTATTACATTGTATATTAAATTACACAAAAATATATTATAGCTTAATTGCACTTTATTAAATGCAATTAGTTGAATGCCGTTTGACCCACTTTAAATAATTTCATAATTACTTTTGTTATTTTTATAAGCACGTTAAAGCCTATCTCTGAACGTAATAACAAGGATTACAAGGTCAATTAAAATGTACAGTCATTTCTATTTAAAAGTGCATTTAAAGTGTAAAAAATGTATTTCCATACAAATATTAATCTACACATTTATTGATAACACTGGAATTTATATACTTCAACAATAAATTTTACCTGAATATAATATCATCTCCACATACAGTTTTACAAAACATAGCTTTGAAGCACTGCAAATGCAAAAAACTTAATTTTCACAGCAGTTCAGAAACTACTGTCTGTGAATATAATGCCCATTTCCCACATATAACCTCAAACCATAACTATACATACTGAATCCATGTCTTGAAATAGAAGTGTTATGGAATTTTACACGAGTGTCTGATAAATGTCTTCACACATAGTCTGATAAAACCCATATAGTTGCTTAACGGTAATATAAATATTGTAATATTAGTTTTCAGCAGAACAAAGGGGTTTAAAAGAAATCTCATTCAGAGTTTTCATATTAATAACTGATTGAACTGGGCCTAGATTGGATGCGCTGACCTTTAGTTTGGTGATGAAAGCACTGCACTCTCATTGGTAGCAGCAATTTTCATCAAAAAGGCCAAAAATTATTAATAAACAAACACACAAGGGTTATGTGCATGGTATTTTATGATTGACAGGCCTTTTAATTCTGTGTGGCCACAGATGTCATGTGGGCCTGGTGATAAAGTATAAACCTATCAAAAACTACAGTATCAAAGTCGGCCTACTCTGAGCTCTAAGGTTGTTAAACTATGGTATATGCTTCTGTAGGACGCAGACTTCAATGCGAATTCTAGAAACATTTTTTTGGTTTTCTGTTGTTTTTGCTTCCAATGAAATTTTGTGATTTATGGCTTAAATTATTAATTTAAAAGCCTATGAAGAAATGGGTAGGGGGAAAATAATTCCAGAACCAAGGCTGCTGAAAAAGTGGGCGGTACCTTTCTGATCTACTGATTTGACAAGTTAAATTACATTTAAAATAGAGTGAAGTGCAATCCCATTGCTCAAACTTTATGACCCCAGGTGGCAGACAGGAAGAACTTCTCACCATTGAAAGTGGAATGATGGCTTGGATGTCCTTCTGCACAACTGTCAGCTCTGTGACCACCTTCTCTGCATCCGAGGCTGGATTCTGGCCCCTGTAATCTATATTCCAGTTGATTCTTCTGGTGACTGATTGACTGGTGAAGTTCTCCATCTCAAAGTCTAGCTGCATAATTTCGATGCTGGCGGCCATGTCCCTGAAGAGACACAACAAGATCATATGACAGTGAGCGCACTAAATTAATCAACAATACGGCAGTAAAAAGGAATAAAAAATACCGTCTTTCCACCAGATTTAGCCATTAAGCTAATTTAGAAGAGCCTAATTAGGGTCAGGTATGTATTTAAAGCTTAAATGGTTTAATATGCTGGTCATCAACAAAAACAGATGTTCTGTCATGAATTAGTATTATACATTGAAACAATCAGCAAATGAATCAATCAGAGAGAGCCGGGCAAGGCACATCTGTTGTTTGGGACTGGGGCTAAAAATGGATTTACAAATTACATGTCTAACAAAACAAACACAGAGACAACATGCGAGTATATACATCACCATAATTTGTCAATTTGCTGAAGTTTTACTTCTTTACTTATAAGGTTAGTTGCTCCCATCACGATCGGCCGATATGTTTGCGCGTCCTGTAATAAGCGCTAAATGCCATCAGGTGCTTGATTTCACATTGAGCCGTATATAATACACACATCCGTTGTACACTGATGAGCTGCGCAAAACCATGTTCATTATCAGCGTGGATCTGCGCAGCTCATCAGTGAACAACGGCTGTGTGTAGTATATAC
>JAUCMT010000105.1:19741714-19752139 GCA_032357475.1 Enteromius thamalakanensis
AACATGTTCATTATCAGCGTAGATTTGCGCAGCTCGTCAGTGAACAACGGCTGTGTGTAGTATATACCATGCCAATGTCAAATCCAGAACCTGATGGCATTTAGCGCTTATTACAGGACCGGCTTTACTGACAAAACGCGCAAACATATCGGCCGATCATGATCAGAGCATCCCTAGTTAAGGTGATTCAGATTTTTGTTTAGCTAATTATATGGAGGAAAATTGATCATAAATGCACTTTTCATTGGAGAACATGTCCTAAAAGTGGAAACTAAATGGACCCATTTGGTCATGGGACCACTTTTACAAATTTACACAGCTTTACGGAGCATATGGAAATTATTTCAAAAAGCATTCTTTAAAAAGGAGAAGTGCATTATTTCTGTTACCACTGTAAAAGATTTTTCTGAACACTTGCATTGACTTTTGAAACAGGATGTCCTGATAGCTTGAGCTATCAATATTAGTGTGTTGGGCTGTTTAAACAATGTTTTGTAGTGGCAATTAAAAGTCAGCCATATAGCATACCATACAACAGCATAACCATGTAGGGTTCTCTGCATATTAAGCTAGGATAGTGAAAGGTACTGCAATAAAAGTTATTATTATTATTACTGTAACAGGAAAAAACACATCACCTTTAATAAAAAGCAATATAAGCAAAAATGCTGCACATTCACATAACAATAATCTTTGATTTCAAGCGCATTTGTGAAATGAACACAAACATTGTCATAAAAACAGCTGAGCACGACAGTTCAGCAGCATACTGGAATTAAATTGGCGACACGGGAAAAAATGCGGCAACTTTGCCTGGCAGATAGTTTCTTCAGAGCCTTTGGAGGAAACCTCCATAATGGATAGTGACAGGCTAAATGAGTTCTGTCTGTTGATCTCATGCGCACTCATCAAGGATTATTTGCTTTATCTGAGACTCCTGTTCTACAGGTAGATGTGTTGATAGCAGCTGACAACCACGCAGAGAGAGACCGGCCAAAAAATAAATTCCCTTGCTGGGAGTGTGTGCGCCTGTGGAAAAATGCTGCAGGGTTATCAAAATGTTATCTGTGGGGGGTAATTAATGTACCAGAGCTGCAAAACCAACAACTTCTTGTGTGGAATAAGACGAATACTTAACTTATTATGCTAACACTTTATTTAAAGGTCATTTAATTTGGAATTTTAGCCATTTATTAGTATAGTAATTAATAATATATGAATTCCTTATTCTGCATGACATTATACTAAATTCCTAATCCTACCCAATACCTAAACTTAACAACTACCACACTGACTATCAATAAACAACTAATTAGGAATTTATTAAGAAAAAAAATTTGTAGATAATTAGTGTTCCCTATTCTTACCGTTATTACAGTTTTATATATGACATAAAAATTAAATCATTTAAATAATTTTTGTCTTCTAGTGTCCTCAAAACATATTTAGATACTTTATAAGAAAAAAACCTAGTTGTTACGTTTAGGTATTGGTCAGGATTACAGACGTAGAATACAGCGATGCGGAATACTGTATTTGCTTTATAAGCACTAATAAACAGCCAATATTTTAACAGGCATACTAATAAGCAACTAGTTAATAATAAGAACTAATCTTTATAACTTAAAGTGCTACCATATGTGATTAAAACCCTTACAAAGGTCTGACAATGACAATGCTGTACTTGCAATGTGTGCTTGTTTTATATTTTTTTCATGTTATACAACAGCATGACTACAAGTGACTGCATTTTTAAGGCCACTGCAATGCATCATGTTGCATTCTGAGCTACAAACCAAATGCTGCATTTGGTTTGGCATTTTAGTGAACACTAAACTAGACCAGTACACTAGTGGCCAATAGTCTGCAGTGCCCCTTTGTTAAAATATACTGTTTTGTCACTAATTGTTGCTTGGATAATTTGCAATTAATGTGGCCAATTAAAACTACAAAGCCGTTAAGTGTGACTTTCCTACTAAAAGTTTAATTACTTTTCCTTTTGTTTGGACAGAAATACTTCAATGCCAATGGGAATCAATCTGTATCAAACGTGTTTGCTTTCTTGATGTCCATTCATTGGACACTGCATTAACAAAGTTGATATCGCCTTAATTATTTAGCCATTGCTGAGAATTGATTGTCCAGCACAACAGGAGAGTAGGCCAGGGAAGAGTTTTGCTAACAATCAGTCATTAAAGCACTACAGGAGCCAGCTTTCAAAACTCCCAGCATTTAGAGTCATTTTAAGCTTGCTTAATTCTGGAGTGCAGAAACACAAAGAGAGAAGAAATTGGCGTGAGCGTGCCAACAACTGAATCTCTAATTGAAAACACACTAATGGAATGATGAGGCTTGTCTTAAACTGACAAATAATGCTGGCTTTGCCTCCAAGGCCAGCCCTAAACCACATGTGCAGCGTTTGCTTCTAGCAGTGGACTCACTCATTAAAACCGCTAGAAAAAATAGATGTCGAAAGAATATGGGCGGCGTATGCAAAGAGATTTGCAAGTCTAAGATGAGAACTGCAGTCTGTGGACAGAACGAGCTGCGCTAACGTAAAAGCTATACAAGAAAAACGGCGTCGACTTGCTAAAAAAGTATTAATCTTCTTAGGCAACAAGCTCATTCAGCCATTATTCTGTTACAACGCAAAAAGCCCCCAGCCACATCTAGACATATATTCTCCAAAACAAAGAGATGAGTTCAACTGTGAAATAGGCCCAAAACAAGTAGTACATTTTTTGTTAGTTGTGGTGAAAAGCGCAAGGCCGTTTAAAGTCGCATTAAAAATAACAAGCAACAACTCTCTATAGTCTGGTGTCACACTGGCGCTTGACAACATGTCAGAGGCTGTTGAATTGTGCTACACATAAATAAAATGTGATGTTTTATGACAAAACGTTCAAATTTTGTTATTTAAATTCTTTATTAAAGTAATTATTTTGCGAGAGCGTTAGACAGTACAATAAATTGGCCGGGAGCTGTGTTTTGTAAATTGCAATATATAAAAAGTTATAATCATAATGATAATAATAATAAAAAAGCATGTACTACCTTTTTCGGTAACACTTTATAATAACTACATGCAATGAATGATTAGTTAGTAAGCATTTATTTCCTCATTTATAAACAACTTTATTATGCATTAGTAAACAGTTCCCAATTGCATCTATAAATGCCTTGTTCTTGAGCCTATATATAAGTTTTATAATTGTATGTTAATACTTATTAAAAACCAGAGCTAATTTATATTCTAAACAGCAAAGTTAAACATAACAGAGGGATACAGAACACAGACATATTTTTGATATATATTTTTGATCAAGATGTAAAAAATGTACAACTGTACACTTAAAAGAAAAACAAACCTTCAGTTTCCAAGAAAAAAAAAACTTTAAGTGTACAGTTTTATATTTTTTTCGCATCATGAAATTAATAGTACTGTATCCCTCTGTGTTGCTTGTTTAATTTTTCTTTTAGGATGATAACTGACCCTTTGTATATTTAGATATGCTTATGAACCAAGAGCATTTATAGCTGTATTTATAAACTGCTTACTAATGACTATTAATGTTGGAACAATGTTTCATAAAGGATGAATTGACTATTTACTAATGCTTAACTAATGATTCATAGGGGAGGTTTCCCAGACAGGAATTAGATTAAGCCAGGACTAGGTCTTACAAAAAAGCATTACCTGGGAGCATTGTAAGACCAAACAATGCCAGTAATGTATTTTAAGGTACTTCAGTGCAAGCTTTTTCCATTTTAGACAGCTCTAACATTTATTTTAATCTAGGACTAGTCTTTAAAGCCTGTTCGGGAAACTGTACAAACTGTAGCAAAATGACATTTTTTAATCATTGTATTAATCCTAAAAAATATAGCCTACTACTGTATTGAAAACTATTGACAAATATCTGTAAAACAAAATATGGAAATATTTTAAATATAATGGATCCTTAAAAAAATTTTTAAGCAAAAGAAAAAATATTAAGCAGCACAACTGCTTTCAGTATTATATAATAGAAAATGACTCCTAAGCAGTAAAAGCAACGTGTAAGTAATGATTGCTAAACATTCTGTATTACCATCACAGGAATAATGAACTGCATATCTTTATTATGTTGTCTTTTTAAATTGTAACATTATTTCAGTATTTTACTCTATTTTAATCAAATAAATACAGCCTTGTTGTGCATATAAAAATATTTGTATAGTAATCTGTTAATCACAATTATTTATTTATTTATTTTTTTTTTTGTAATAAGAGCTGATTTATATTTTAGCCAGCACATATCAACTGTATTTCTGTAACAAAATATATTTCATCATTAAACCATTAGAATGGATTTCCTATTCTGTTATTGCTTATATGAAGATGGCTTGAAATAGCTTTAGTATGATACATCATATTGCTTTTTAGTTTAAAGTCTATGGATATTAAATAAAAAAATAGACAGTGTGTATTTACAAGAGATTCCAGTCTGATGATCATTAATAAAATAAAAAAACAGATACACTAATACAATTTTGGAAAACCTTCTCTCTACTCTATATATTGTATATTGTCTTTTTACTAGACTGGATATCTTAATTGAAAAAAATAGCCTTAAGCTCCTGATGAAACATGCAATACTGTGGCAGCTGTCAGAATACCCTGCATGCCAGGAAATGCAGGAGGTACTCGTGTAAAAGTATAGTTTTCCTGGTAGCATGCATTCAGCTGAATTGTAGGGTTGCAGGTGAGTGACATGGACTTTTCACATGTCTGACACAAAAATAAAATTATATGGCAGAGTCCACTTGATAGAGATGAAAAAAAAAGAAGCTGTACAGAGTTTAAGAGGCTTAGAAACATGAACAAAAGAGGATGATGTTTAATTTGAATGATCTAATCTCTGTGCCGACTCTCAATCACATTGTCTTGACCTACGTGACAAAAGGCAAATAACACTTGATTCTACTGAATCACTCAATGTTCCTGATGATAGAATGAAAGCTTCTAGACTAGAGTTCTGTAGATTTATAGAAACGTGCATCTATTTCTTATTCAATTATTTGTGTATAGCAAGAAATGCATATTTAAAAATCAAATCTCTCACTCTCTAAAATCAGTTAGAATTATATTATATTATATTATATTATATTATATTATATTATATTATATTATATTATATTATATTATATTATTTAGAATGGAAACTTATTGTGGAATAAGAAGACTATTCTCTTATTCTCCTGATAGATCTTACATTTGTATTCTTTTGCATTCTTCTTTTTTTTTTTTTTTTTTTTTCTAGGATGACTTTTGATTCCAAACAATGGTTTAAAAAAAGGAATTTTTCATGCTTCTTTCTTTTTCTTTGCTGAACAGTGACTTTGAACAGTGATCTTTTAATGTGCTGCTTCTTTCGTAAAGCCCTGCAATAATAATTTAGCATGAAAGAATACACAGGAAGTGCTAATTAACATGAGTACAAACGTTTCATTGAATATAAGCCTCTTCAATTAGACAGTAACATCCTTAAACAAAGGTCTTAACTGAACAGACGGCGTTCTGTTTTAGTTGAATGTTATTGGGATTAACAAGCAGATGTCTGAGTGGGTGAATGTTATGATTCAAACATGAAAGTTTAGGTTCTCTTTTTGTTGCTGATCTGCACCCAGATTGCCATTCACTACACACTGCTTAGTTTCCCACTGGGGAAGCTGTTCCTAGATCAGTGTATAAAAAGCGGAAGGCTGACTCACCCAGGGACTCCTTTGATCTTGCTGGCTTCCACGGTTGCAATGGAGTGTTTGGCTCCGGACTGCATATCCCATTCAACCTTCCACTGGTTACTCTTCGACTTAGTGCTAAGGAGGTTCACCCCTTTCTTTGCTTTCACCCTGGAAAAGGAGATACAGAGGGCATTAAAGAAATGTATATGGCTAAAGTACAACAAGACTGTTATGGATTTACGCGATTAGAAAGTATAATTTGAAATATTTGAATATTAATATAAAATACTTATGCATGTCTATCATTGGCCAACTGCATGCAAAAATCGGACCAAAGAATAACTGTGCTTATTACTAGCAGGATTGGTCAATATCATATAAAACCCACTTTCCTAAAGAAACTTATTTATAAAAGTACTATAAATTAGTGATACAAAATGTAATGTTCATCGTACATTTCCTCTCTGTCCATTAAAGTTCAAAAACATCAGTCTTTTCTCTGATCCCAAACCAGATTTTGATGATAAAATCCCTGTGGAACACACTCCCACTCTTTCAGAGAAGCCATAACTTCAAACAGCACAGTCGTGCGGGGTTTCCAGCAACTTATATTTCAATAGATGGAAACTACTGCTGTTCTGTGAGCATGCATGTACTAATAAACACCTTGAACAGGTGCAGTGACACAAGGCATGGTAAATCATGCATGCTTTAGCCTCCACATTACTGACCACTATCTAAGTTCCTATACTCTGATATCTACAATTGAAAATCTACCGCTTTGAGGTCTGCCTGCATTCCAATGGGAATGCAGCCATACTATACAGAAATATCATAGCATACATGCAAGACATGAGGTAATGAACAGACACGATGAGAAAGAAAGAACACGAGAGCAGAAAAATGGACCAGTAAATTGGACCAGTAAAGATTATGATTTCAGCTGTTTTAATAATAGGTTTCTATCAAATTACAAAAAAAGCTTTAGAATTATATCAAGATATTTCTTGCACATTATTAATCCTGCACCTGCAAGGGGATAAATCAATTTGAAGCAGCTGCACATATACAAAATTGTGGCTGCACATCAATTTAAATTTCATATAACATCTATTTAATACTCTATATTTTTGAAAACTGTAAATAAAGATGATTGGCATTTTACAATTAACCCTATTTCAGTCTACTTCAAAATTTCACATTTATTCAAATGTGTGACTTACTTTATATAAATATTTAAATGAGCAATTCCTGAATTAAAAGGTTGAGATTGAGTTTCTACAAACAATTATAATGTTAAACAGCCTACAGCTAATTCATTAATATAGTTAATGAGGCTTATTAGCAGCGTCACTATTTGCTTACTGTGATTATTATTTTTAATTAATGTCATTATTTGAACATTGGTGTGTTTTATTATGTGTTTCATAACAACAGGCTATATTGCTGTACTTGAAACTCCCTTATTTTATAAAATCACTGTAACGTATGGCCTCATGTTGATTATTGCTTTCACTTAAGAACTAGCTTAAGAACACTTAAGAACTTCTCAAGAAAGTTGTGTAAGACAGCTGTTCTAAGGTGCTTTAAAGCCTACGGGAACCACACTAAATGGTTGACCAAACACTCACAACGTGACGAAACATTCATTGATAGCAGAAAGTGTCCCCAGGATTAACCTCAGACGGGTTAACCTCAAAAACTCAGTCCTTTCTCTTTGAACTGCTGCTTCGAATTGCACTTACCTGATAAAACGCAGCCTCTCCTTTGAGGAGCAGACCATGACCAATAGCAGAAGCTTCAGTCGTCCATTTCAACAACTCAGTCAACAGAGCCTTATCTCACCCCCTCAGCCTCTCCATCAAGCACAGTATTGATGATCATAGGCTGTACTGCACTAAATATTAAATATAAGGGAAAAAAATTGCAGGAACTGGCAGCAACGTCTGTCTCGTTTTCAAATCAAACACTATATCTTTTAGCAGTAATCACAGATTTTTGATGTAGCTCTATGCTTTGGAAATAAAGATGACTGGCAGGCAACCTCATCATTTTGTGAGATGATAGAGAGGACCATGCAACAATTAGATTATTCAACTTATTAAGCATAGCGGTGAATTACTTTATCTTAAAAGCCTTACATTGTCCACATTAATTAACACTAATCCACACTCAACCGTCAAATGTAACAAATGTCTTGTGTCTTTAGGCCATACGTTATTAAATCAGAAAATTCAATAGCTGGAACTTTTTTTAAAGTGACAAATCAGCACTCAGACAGTGCATTTTGTGTGACTCCATACAAAAACATAAAGCAAGTTCCCAAAAAAAAAAAAAATAATAAAGTTAAATTAATGTGAACATCAATAAGACTATTATAAGGTATAGAGACAATGTTCTCTTCAGACAACATGAAATCTAAACTAAATTATTTAATATACATTCATATTCCTAGTCTTACTCTTCTACACTTTAGTTTCCAGTTTTGAATACTAGTTAACTTTTGCCTCAATATACTCCTAATATTGCTTATTAATAGTCAATAAGGCAGTTGGTAAATAAAGGATTGGGTGAAATACGGTTGTGCTGAATATGTGCTTTGTAAGTAGGCTACCAATAGACAGCCAATTTGCTGGTAATATGCATACTATAAGCAACTAGTTAATAATAAGCATTGGTCCCTAAAGTAAAGTGTGTGTGTATATATATTTCACGAGTTCGAACTTGTCTGCATAAATTAAGCGAAGCTTGTTTGGCGTGCTGCTAATGGATAAGAACTCCGGCTTAGAAGGGCTGCCGAGCCCTAGGGTAAATAGCCCAAAGGGCTCGGGAGAAGGAAGAGGCGGACAACTGATTCCTAATCCTGAGAGCCCCCCAAAAACAGCTGGATGAATAACCGCCAAACAGATGAGTGCCCCAAAAGGTGCAAGGAGAGAGAAGGTATGCTGGACCTGGAAGGGAACGAGAGAGGGAGGAGGTTTGTTAGCTCGAGAAATGGGGTCCAGAACTCGGGGTCTGGCTAAGACTAAATGCTCGAAAGGAGCTGAGACCAATGCTCGAAGGAGCTGAGACCTATGCTCAAATGGGGCTTAGAGCGATGCTCTGAGGGCTGGGACCAAAGCACGAGTACGGGACTGGAGGGTAGAAAACTGCTAGCGGAAACGTGGGGTATTTTGGACTGGAAAATAAGGTGCGGAGCTGGTTGAAGGAAGTGGTTGGGGTGGAGGGGGCGGATTATTGGTCGTGTTGGATGAGATTGGGGAATCTAGCGTCTGAAGAACGAACTTAATCGTGCCCTTGTCAGAGCAGATGTAGCTTCTGTAAGCGTTGGATGACCAGCGCCCGAGGGTTTGGATTTGGTTGCGGCTCCAATTCAGAAGGAATGGGATGGGAAGTTTTCGAAGGGGATGCCGACAAGTGGCAGGATAGTTTTTAAGTGCTTCTGGAACCAAAAGCGAGTAACTGGTTTATTGAATTCGTCCGTGAATAAAGGGTCGGATAGGGAGGCTGGCTAGCCTTTCTGTAATGAAGGTAGGTGAGCAGGGTTTGCAGGGGTTTAATTTCAGATTAGAGCTTGAATATATAAAAGTAATGACTTTTTTAAATTGGTTGGTTTTGCTCTTTTTAAGGAGGAAAACAATGGTTTCGTAATTAATGACGCGAAGATCTGAAATAGTGGGGTGGATACTTGGCACCTTAGGAACCCGAAAAATGTGAGGGTAAACATAGCGTCCAGGGTTTTATCGATGTGAGGGGATTGATAGCGGAAATGCATTTAGTTAGTATTTCCAAGGTAGGAGGTTGTCTTTTGTCTGGGCGGGGCGGATGAGACCTTTGAATGCCTTTTAGGCAGAAGGTTTATTTGAACATTATATGGGCTGTCTGCGGGGAAGCCGAATATGATTTTATGAAAAAATTGGATGCCGCTCAAGTAACCTTTAATGGGGCTAGCATGCATGTTACCGAGGTTCAAATAAGAGATAAATGAAGTTACGGAGAGGAGGGAGAAGTCTGGAAATTCTAGGTTATAGTGGAAATGGAAGGTTTTAAACTTTCTCCAGGCCGTGAGGTAGGACTGCAGGGTTCGCTGGTAAACTGCTTTGAAGGGCCAAGTCCATGGAGGCTTCATGGAGGAGCCTCACGGGATGGTTTAGGGGAAGATTGAAAATATGGAGGAATATCAGTTGAGAATATGGAGGTACTGGCGTTGGCTGGATCTCTGCTTCTGGTGTCAATGTCCTGAATTTCTGTTGTGGCTGTAGCATAGAGTGCTAGCAGGTCAGCCTTGGTAGCCTTCCACGAGAAGTGGACGCCAGCTTTAGCAAGCAATTGTTTAAGCATGGGCATGGTCATTTTCTCTGATGCTGGTGCTGGCGAATGAGATGAAAATCGGGAAAATGCAGGAGAGGCTTGCGGGGTCATTTGAGGAGGTGGAGATCTTGAACTCAAGCAGCACGGTATGCACGCTGGTTGAGGCCTGGTAGGCCTGCGGCCTCTTGAGGAAGCCAAGGGCTCCCTTGGAGAGCCAGGGTAGCCCAGGGAATGGCGGAGGGTGTGGTGGGAGCAATAGCATCTGCGTATACGGACTAGGAATCAGAAGAACTGTGTTGTTCAGACACGAGATGAGGAAGGGAAAGGGATTTGGCTATTTTATAGTGCGAGTTTAGGGATTTAATAGGATGATAGGATAATTGGGAAATT
>JAUCMT010000105.1:19752239-19792789 GCA_032357475.1 Enteromius thamalakanensis
TTGCTCTTTTTAAGGAGGAAAACAATGGTTTCGTAATTAATGACGCGAAGATCTGAAATAGTGGGGTGGATACTTGGGTTAAACGTGGGGGTTTACTGTAATTTCAGAGCACCTTAGGAACCCGAAAAATGTGAGGGTAAACATAGCGTTCAGGGTTTTATCGATGTGAGGGGATAGATAGCGGAAATGCATTTAGTTAGTATTTCCAGGGTAGGAGGTTGTCTTTTGTCTGGGTGGGGCGGATGAGACCTTTGAATGTCTTTTAGGCAGAAGGTTTATTTGAACATTAGATGGGCTGTCTGCGGGGAAGCCGAATATGATTTTATGAAAAAATTGTATGCCGCTCAGGTAACCTTTAATGGGGCTAGCATGCATGTTACCGAGGTTCAAATAGGAGATAAATGAAGTTACGGAGAGGAGGGAGAAGTCTGGAAATTCTAGGTTATAGTGGAAATGGAAGTTTTTAAACTTTCTCCAGGCCGTGAGGTAGGACTGCAGGGTTCGCTGGTAAACTGCTAGAAGGGCCAAGTCCATGGAGGCTTCATGGAGGAGATCAGTTGAGAATATGGAGGTACTGGCGTTGGCTGGATCTCTGCTTCTGGTGTCAATGTCCTGATTTTCTGTTGTGGCTGTAGCATAGAGTGCTATCAGGTCAGCCTTGGTAGCCTTCCACGAGAAGTGGACGCCAGCTTTAGCAAGCAATTGTTTAAGCATGGGCATGGTAATTTTCTCTGATGTTGGTGCTGGCGAATGAGATGAAAATCGGGAAAAGGCAGGAGAGGCTTGGGGGTCATTTGAGGAGGTGGAGATCTTGATCTCAAGCAGCGCGGTGTGCACGCCGGTTGAGGCCTGGTAGGCCTGCGGCCTCTTGAGGAAGCCGCGGGCTCCCTTGGAGAGCCGGGGTAGCCCAGGGAATGGCGGAGGGTGTGGTGGGAGCAATAGCATCCGCGTATACGGACTAGGAATCAGATGAACTGTGTTGTTCAGACATCGTTGGGCAAATCCAGATACTGTGATCGAGAGGAGGAAGGGAAAGGGATTTGGCTATTTTATAGTGCGAGTTTAGGGATTTAATAGGATGATAGGATAATTGGGAAATTGGAAGGAACAGATCGAAATGCCTTTGTGCCCTCTTCCCGAAATGTGTTTTAGAAAATATATATGTATTTGTATATGTATATATATATATTTATTTATGTAAAAAACAAAACAAAAAAACAGAGTACTAACAGCTAAAAATTATGCTTTTTTAATGAATAAACTACGTTTGAAAATATTTCATTGAAAAACATCAATGTTAAATTGTAATACTATTTCATAATGATATGAAAATGAAAAAGTGACATGTCATGATGTAGCATGATGTGTACATGCTTTATGGAACAGTAGCCATTACACCCTTCAGAGAACTGAAGAAGAGTCCTCTGTGGCGAGAAAACAGGATGTTTAGCATAAATCTGCCATTTGACAGCTTCTACATAAGCAAAACACATAAGTTTATAGGATCTACAGTAAGATATGTTCACTGCAATGAAAATTATGATTTGCCTTTCTATTCCTAGAACAATGACCAGACACTAAAGTTTCCTATAGCAGCAGTGAGAAACACAAGCAGTGATGAATAACTCTAGCCTTCCCCGTTGTCTCTTACCATAAAAATTACCGTAAAAAAAACATAAACAAGCAGGATAAGAAATGTCAGCAGATGCATGTCTCTAAGGCATTAGGCACTCACTCCCTCTTTCTCTGCATTACTGCAAAAGCTGTCCCTCTCTTCAATGTCTAAATCTGGCCGGCAAAGATTTTTTTCCACCCATTTGTAGAACCAGGGCTTTCCATTAGTTCCACTAGAGAAAGGGCCACTTGACATGAATAAATGATCGCTGGAGGTCTGCAGGCAAACACATCCAAGTCACAACACACAAAGATTAGTGCATGTCACTCGAATCTTTTCCTTTAAATATTAAAATGACACTCTAAAGTGGCACATGTACGTGAAATACGCTCCCTGTCCAAATAGACAATAATTATTTCTTAAAAACACCAACATCTACAGATCACGTTGCATTTTCATCACTGCACTAAAATCAAGCCACCATCAATGTCAGACAGCATTAGTTCCACCAATGCCTTCCTTAAACTGGTCGATTGTGTCTTGGATCAGTATTTTTAGACCATACTGTATAATTGCATGTATATAAGTTCTGCCTTCCATTTAGTGCCACATAACATCTGTGCCATATGTTTACTACTAGCAACAACATTTTACTTTCTTAAACTTGAAATGCCTCTGAGCCTATATGGATGTAGAGCTTTTACTATTTTAATTTATTGATTATAAATAAAATCATTAAGTATATCTATTTTGATTTTATCGAGCAAGTGTAACTATTCCAGTACTCCCGCACACAACACTGAACTCATTAGACTGGCCATTTAGGACAAACATCAATAGCTCACACCATCCGGCTTATTCTCTGTGTGTGATTGTTTCATACTATTGACTAGGAAGGATCTATAGAGGCAGATGGTTATTTTGCACAATTCAGAGTGCTAAGATCTGCCACTATTCAAAATACTGTTAAACTAAGCACAATGCAAAATGACAATGTGAGAGAGAGAGGGACAGAAAGAGGGTACGCTGGCACCAAGAGGAAGAGAATTATGGCATTTCTCTGTCACTTCGGAAGAAGATTTAGAATGGAGTGAGACAGGGCTGAACCTGCCAGCAAGGATTTGCACAAAGATGACAATTCATCAAAGGAGGAAAAGCGACTATTCAGAGCAAAAAATGGTTCACCATTTAACTTAACAACACAGGGCATTCAGAATGAGATCATATCTACTCAATCTATTTGACTTCCATCATATCAAATAAAAATGCTGAGGCAATTTGGAAATGCTACGTCTGATAAAATATAAAGGTGATGACAGTACAAAATCGAATATACTTTATATTGTTGGGTCAGCCAAATATACAACACAAAAAAAACCTACCATTTAAAAGTGCAAGTCAATTTAAAAAGGATAAACCATTTTTATAAATAGATTAAGTTACTTTTACATTGCTGCAAAAATTATATATTTTGAATGACAATGAAGCATTACTAAATTCATGAAAATTTAGCTTTACCATCACAGGAATGAATTACATTTTATAAATATTTAAATACAAACAGGTATTTTAAATTGTACATTTTATTGTTTATCCATCAAATAAATGGTGGCATTATACAAAATAAAGTAAATTATTAATATAACATATGAAATAAAATATATAATATTTAGGACTGTTAAATACTGAATTAAATATATTCAGATTTTAATAATATCTGTTAGAATAATAAAATCACAATCATTATGCCTGGCCAGGTTATAATATAGTGATTTAAATAATCTTTCCTACATTTCATTTATTTATTTTTTTTCTCGTAACACGTTAATTGTTTATTTTAAAACTGAAATAATATACTGTATGACTATTGATATTTTAAATCAGTTTTTAAATTATTATATCAATCAGTTTTTACATTTGAGTTTTTATGATTGTTCTACTTCCTTTTTGTGATTATTGTTTTATTATTTTTTTAATCATAATTCAACTTCCTTTTATGTAAAGCACTTTGAATCACCTTCTGTGTATGAAATGTACTATATAAATAAACTTGCCTTTTTTACAAAGTGGAAAATGTAATCGGCTGTCACAAAATATTTCCTTATGCTAAAAAAATTTCTCATCAATGAATCAAAATAACAAGGTCACCATATTACTATGTAATACGCCTTGATACAAGAGTGATGCAGAGACTCGAGCTGCCCCCGGGAAGGTGGGAAGGTCCTGTTTTCTCAATGCAGAGAGAAAGGCCAAGGAAGAAAGAGAATGAGCCAGAATGATAAAGGGAAAGAGAGAGAGAGACACTCAGCAACAATGTAGGAGAGTGAGAGAGCGAGAGAGCGAAAGAGAGAGCCATCCGGTGGTTTGCAATCCTCCAGCTTGGAACACAATTATTCTAAGTAGTTTTCCCATCAGTAGCAGGCATGAGCGGAAGACCCTCGGGTGAGCCAAAACCTTTTCTGCCGAAGCAATAGGGGGGAAAAAAAGCAGCTCTCCAATTTATTTGATAAGGCAAGTGGAACTCAGTCCTGCCAACTGCTGCAAAGAACAGGAAAATCACCCTCGCACCCTCAGCCAACTCACGTCAGCCAGCTGACATTTCACTGGGCATTTCAAAAGTTTGATGTGTAACTTCAAGTGTGGGAAATAAAAGTGTTTCGGCAAAGAGAAAAGAAAGTACAAACTGTTTGCACATTAAACTAGTCCATAGAACTGGACTTAACAATAATAAAAAGAATACAAATTCCATTACATTTTAAGAGAATTACCTATAAACTAAATCTAAAAAAAAAAAGGTAACAGCAATTTTATAAATGTCTCAAATCTTACTATCCTTCTGAATTAACTTCTTTTTTATTATTATCGTGCCACTTACAAATCAACTTTACAATCATAATATGCTTAAAATTTCTGATTCTATTACATCATGTAACCATTTCCTTTTGTGTTTACACTTAGCTAAAATTTTGCAAGGTTATGATCAGCTTCACTGGCCAGATATCATATCACATTGTAGCCTACATGCATTTCTTTGCTGCTTGCCCAATAATAATAATGTCTATAATAATAATAATAATAATAATAATAAAAGTTTCAAAAGATGAGAATCCAAAATATGAAATCTAATTCAACAAAATGTACAAAGCTTTGTATTGGGCATTTCCTCAGCTTGGCTAGCCTGCTAATGCTGCTTACACTGAGACGACTGCAGGGAGCAGCAGCAAACATGTTATTGTTATGGCAACCAAATGCATTGCAAGCTGATTTGCTGAAAGAGACGGCAAGTACTATATCAGTCACTTGCATTAGCAAAGATATGCCAAAAACTATAGGAGACTGCAGTCAAAACAGGGAAAGTTTTAATGAATGATTAAGGAATTGTGAAACTGAAAGCCTATGACTAAAATATTATGAAACATGGGGTCTGTGATATCAATTTTATGACATGCTATTACATAGTGCCTTCCCACACAGTCATCAGTACTTTCCTAATCTTTACTAAAATACTTACTTTTATTCTGGAAGTACATGAACTGGGACGCAACTCCAGTGTTATAGGGTCTCATTCATGAGAAGGACAAATCTGTCACAGAATCAGCCTGTCTGGATGCAAGGTATGCTGGTACTAATCTTATGACAGTGGAAACCACACGAGGACGCCCAAAGAGATTAAATGCTAATCACATATGAGTTTTATTTTTCTGAGAGATTTTTCTAAATTTGCAAACATTTTCATTTGGAAGAATCCTCCCTTTCATCTCTTTGCCCTCGCTTTCAAAACTGAGAGACACGATAAATTAATTTGATGGGATGATAAATGTCAAGCCGAGTGCTTCTGAAGATCAACCAAATATCAGTTTCTTTTCAACACCGAATCAGTGTCAAAAACAATAAGAGAACCAGCAGTTCAAGAGGACAGATGAGAAAGCATCAGAGCGACCAAAAGAGAGGTCTGCACTGATTACTCTATGAAACAAAACCTTATCTCTCGTAATTACAATAGACAATTTGATAGCTTAAAAAAGGAGTGTGAGCCTGTGACCTTGAAAATGTTCATTTTACGTAAAAAAGTTGTTAATATGAAATACATTTGAAACAAACGGTTTCCAATTTGCATGTAAATGTGGCAAATTTGTAGCAATGTTTGCCACAGGGGTTTGGAACGCATACTTTAAAAGAGTGCTTCAATGAAAGATAAAGATGAAAATAAAGGTGCAAGGACTGGAAAAGAAAGAAAAAAAAAAAAGTGTAAAATAAAATTTTAAAATGTAATTCTGGCAAGCACTGCACAGAAAACACACTCATACATCTTATTGCCACTTGAGCTTTTCAAGCCTCTGGTGTGGGGACAAAACTAGCACAAGAGCCTTTTCTAATTAACTCCTCACGATAATGCAGCAAAATACCACTCTCTCTCTACATTCACTCTCCTCCTATATTTTTATTTATTTATTTATTTTAAATTGAATCAGTGTCAAAGATAATAAAAGAGTGAACAGTGTAACAAGACAGATGAAAAAGCAACAAAGGACAGAGCAAGACAAAGAGTAAGTATAAAAAAGCATTGAATCTTTTATTGACCAAAAAAATCTTGTTCAATGGCCAAAAATGGCTCAAAATACTTTTACAATAATGCATGATATGTGAACTATTTTACATCACGTAACAAAGCTCTGTAAGGTTGGCTTTTCTATCACTGTAAACATGCTCTATAGCTCACCTGGTACATCACTGTACTGTAGATAGTGATGTATTGTATTATGTATTAAAAATGTATTGTGATTAATTGCATCCAAAATAAAAGTTTTTGTTCACTTACAGTATATATATATATATATATAATAATGTGTGTGTGTGTGTGTATATGTATCACATGTATATATATGCTACATTTGTGTGTCTTTATATATATAAAATAAATATATACATGTATATATTTATATTTATATAATTTATATTGTATATACAATACATATACAATATAAAATATACAAATCTAAAAATCTTCTTAAATATACACAATAATATATTAACAGCACATGCACAAATATTATGTGAACAAATATTATTTTGGATGTGATTAATCATGATTAATCATTTGATAGAACTAGATACAAGTCCCGTGAAACATGAGTAACAATAAAAGAACTAAGAATTCTTAAAAGCAAACTAAAATGATTGCTTCATTAAATGTGTTATCTAATGTTTGCTTTTGTTAACACTACTGGTTAGATATAGTGTAGGCGGCGCATTATTATTATAGAGAACTAACCTTTAGCGCCACTCGCCAGACATTTCATTTTTAAAGTGTGGTGAAACATGCAAATTCATTTTATTAATTTATTCAGAAATTCTGCTCTTCATAGGAAAAGTATGTATGGACTGCTTTTTTTATTTATTTATTTACTTTTAAAACCATCACCGACCCACCCCATATGACATTACAGTTGGTTTCATATCATAATAAGTTCAACTGTAAAAATGTACATTTGTTGCAAATATTCATTTGCATGTGAAAATACATGCATATATCGCTTGCCAAATGAATCAGACCTCCATGTCAAGATGTCAAAGCAGCTGAGGTGTGTTTATGCAGCTTCAACACAAGAGCCTTTTCTCATTAACTCCTCATGACAAATGCAACAAAACGGCACATCTCGACAGCGAGAGCAGGCACATCTCTCGCTCTCTCTCTCTGTCTGTCTTTCCATTCCACTTCTTACCTCACATCAATAGTTATTACAATCAGACCACTATCGTTCACCACCCACCCCAGCCCAATCTCTTTCTTCCTTCCATCTCTCCCACAATTTCTTGTGTATTTCGCACTCGTACATGCTTTTCCTCTTAAATAAATCACTTCTTACAGCACAGATGCTCTATGAAACTTTCACTAGGCTTTGCTGCTGCCTCATCTCGATAATCAAGCCTTTCTTTCCTCGTAGAGGTGCTTGGAAAGGCTCTTTGCATTTACCTTTCCCTTTTCAATGCCTGGAGTGTTACAAGGCTCTTTGTGGACCAGCTTAATCAGTTCTTGTTAAGACAGATCTATAAGTGCAACACTCTAGTTGAAGTCATGTGTGTTACATTGGGGAGTCGTTTTCAGATGTCCAGATGTCCCGTTTTTCTGGATACCGTCCCGTATTTCAAATGAGCTGGGACGCGTGAAAAGCATCTAATATACAAGATTGTCCTGGGAGAAATGGGACATCTGGTCCTATTTCTTGTATTTAGAGTGGTGCAGTAAACAGTCCAGCAACAGGTCTGCTGCTACAGAGGGCTCAAGTACAGCACAGTTCCATCAGTTTAAAAAGCCCTGGACCTTCTGAACAAGGTCAAAACCCCAACGAATAACAGTCAGGCCAGATTCAGATTTTTCCATTTTGAACAGCACACTATAGGTGTGTAAAACCTTTGAATTTCTATAAGCACAATATGTAGTGTCTCACAGATGGATTTCAGAAAATCTTCAATGTGCATTCCTCCACTCTGTACCAAAGGAGGGAACTCTACCAGAGAAAGAATTTGGGCCTTTTGCCACTTTTACTTATAGGCAGAGTATGTTGCAAGCCAGACTCGAATTCAAATTACATTTTAAATTGTAAATAGGCAGCCAAATTGTCTTGATATATGCACAAAAAAAAACTATTCACACAATAATTGTCAAACGTGTTGCTTCACTGTTGTTATTATTTATTTTTGATTAAATTGATTAAATATGCCAGAAATGTTATAAGGAAGCAAAACAAGTATGCAAAGACTTCTAGCCTTCTTTGATCTTTGGCTTACCCCCACATGCCCGTTCTTCTGTTTAATATACTGAGCTGTCCTTATGGTCACCTCTATCCTAATCTTCTTCCCTTGGTACTTCTTAAGCCGTTGTGCATCACTTCCTGTCTTCCCATTTTGTCCGTCCTCTCTTTTGCTTTCACGTATGGATGCACAAACGCATTGGCAATGTGCACAAATGCATGCACACCCACATATATATATATATACACACAAACATTCTCCCCGCTGCTGCTGTCCCTGCTTATGTATGTGTTTTTTTCCCACTCTTTTTCGGTAGCTCTGGTCTAATCAGCCCACAGCAATGATGCAGTGATGACTCTGCACCACTGTTATTTGAACTCATGTAGACTGTGTGTGTGCTTACAGGAACATTTCATTGCTCAGAGGTTGCTGTTTTATAGCTCAGTAAACGTTGTAATGTTGAAAATTCGCAGAGAAGAAAATAATTGAAATAAAAATACAAACAAATAAGGCAACTGTTAATATATACATACTGTAGTATAGAAATCTGATTTGTAATCTTTGATCTGAAACACAAAACAAAACATCTGAAAGAGGATAAAAAAAAAATAAAGATTTTATCATATTTATAATTCTTTGACCTAAAAAGAAAAAGAAGGGAAAAGGAAAGAATAGAATGTCTGATTTGATAAAGAATTTAAAACACAAATACACAGCAGAAAAGCAAAAGAACACAAATTTAAAGACAAAACAATAATCAAATCAAAACAACAAACCAAGAATCAAAATTATTATATAAAATTTAAAACAAACCCTAGTAATACTGTTTTTTTATATATATATATTTAAAGTTTCAATTTTACCATTTAAATAACACAAAATGACAAAAGTTTACTGGTATATAACATGGTATATATATATACATGGTGATATTACCTAATATTATCTAATGTATTAGTGAACCATGGTACCTATACTTTTTTTTTTAAGAGACTGCAGCTATTTCGGCTGGTTGAACACACATTCAATGTCCATCATAATATTTTACACTCTGTCACACACACTATCCTACATATTTTTTCCTGGCCTCTGATTGGCTGCATATGTGGAACTGACACAGTGTCAACAATCATGATTTCTCATCCTTAAATCATGACACGTAAACCATTCGCCACAGGGCCTGTAAGGTTCAGTGAATAGCACTAAGGGTCTCAAACGTTAGTGAGATCCAGCCTGTTTAACAGACTCTGACCCTCCGTCTCGCTCAGGGCCCTACTTTAACACTGACATTCAGTCATCCATGCAACTCCTTTACTGCACCTCACACTTTGTTTGTGCTCATGTTGAGAGAAATAAAGCAAATTATTTTTTCTAATTCAAAATCTCCTTTCTTTCAATATTAGAAATATTTATTCGTGACCCTGGGTCACAAACCCAGTTAAGTAGCATGTGTATATTTGAAGCAATAGCCAATAATAGATTGTATTGGTCAAAACGATAAGATTTTTTATTTTTGTGACAAAAATCCTTAGGATATTAAGTAAAGATTCTGCTCAATTAATACATTTTGTGAATTTCCCAATGTAAATATATCAGAACTTATTTTTTTATTATGAGTTATACGCATTGCTAAGGACTTCATTTTAACAACTTTAAAGGAGATTTTTTGGGTTTTTTTGTATTCTTAGATTTAAAAAAAAAAGAACCCTTATGACTAGTTTTGTGTGAGACAATCACAAATTGATGCACGAGTCTGAATATTTTTAGAAGTAGATGCTGTTGGCGGAGCTTAACTTAACTTACATAAAACCCGGGATATTCCTTGTAGATGAAAACACAAAAAAGAGAAAATAAAAAAGTAGATGAGTAATCTGTAAGACAAGTGGCGGATAAAAACGTGAGAGAGATGTAATCATTTCCGCAATTTTAAATCTGCGTTCCATCAAGGGATCAGACCAGATTACCACACAGCTGATGAGGCACCATTTACTTTTCACACGCTCACACGCTTTATACAGCGACGTTTGCTCGAATGGAACAAAGCATTCTTTTTTGTGCTTGTCTTTGTGCTTTGGGGGGATTGTGTGTGTGTGTGTGTGTGTGTGTGTGTGTGTTTGGGGTCAGGGATTGTGGCAAGGGTTCTCATAACTGAATTTCAATGAACTATCCTCATAAAGGGTCTGTTTTATCATACGGTCCCCCTCATAAATGGCATTGTTCTCAACCAGAAAAATAATGCTCATGTAATATGGACCCTGATGTTGACATTAAGCAAGTGACTGGCTTTAAGACTCCAAAACAACACAGCTGCATAAAACTAAGGCATGAAAACAGCTATAAATTTTAAAATGATTTTTCTGATGGCACAGTTTGATGAGCATGCATTCCTCTGTCTGACAGAATGAAGATGGTAAGGCTCAAATAACACTGGCACCTTCAGCTGTTCAATCATTTCCCTCATTATATCAAATGAATCTAATGATTTATTAATGTAGAGGCAAATGTGCCAAGCCATAGGTTTCCACGGAGACAAATGATGCCATGCACCCAGCAAATTATAATATAATGTATCCCAATTTAAAAGGAATGGCGTGATTTCTCTCAATTTATCAAAGCTGGATTTAAAATGACCTTTTACTTAACAAAAGAAAATTCGAAATCCAGGCCAGCTGGGGTTTATTTATTACAATTAGGTATTTTAGATAATAAAATATATTATTTTATTTTTAGATTAAAAACATTAGAAAATAAACTGCAAACTATATTAAAATTAAAACTAAACCAATTGTAAAAATATTAAACAATAAAAAACTTCAAACAAAAAATAAATACAGAAATAAATGCAGCATTGATTGTTGCAAGATACTTCTTTCAAAAACATTTAAAAATCCTACCCCAAACCTCGGTGTACCATGGTATATGAGCATAGCATCTAAAAGTATAATCTATTATATCAAATTACCATCTGACACTGTACCGTGATACTGCCTCGGAACCCTTTTGTAAGAGACCGCAATAATCTCAGTTAAATTAAAGCAATTACTGAAAAGTTTCTTTATTTAGTGCCTATGGAAAAGGCCACTGAGTTCACATTGAGTGTCCAGGGGAGAACTGAGTACCTTAATTAAGTCAGAGGTAATTAATCAAGCAGATAACTACTTTTACATTGAAAAGGGTGAATTTTATAATCTGCAAGTTAAAGCCTGCGATTTTAAAACAGTACAAAACTGATACTATTTGGAAAAGAGTGTAAGGCTTCATTGTGCATATGAAACAAAAGCTTGCGTGTGGATACAACGAACATGAGTGTTACACAATACAACAGCTGCAGTTCTGAGCACCCAAAGATACAGTAGGAGCCATACTCTGAGATTTAACATTTGCATATCTTTATGCACCTGCTTGCATATTTTGCCAAGAGTACAAAGGTAAGCTCGTTCCAACACATCTACCACCTCTCTTTAACCCATTCACACACACTCCTACACACTCCTGTAAGTGTAAAACCACCATACTGAGGCTCACCCCAGCATTCACTTTCACCATGAGGCTGAAACCTGCGAGGGCCATCCATAACACACAGAGAGGGAGAGAGAAAGAGCACAAGGCCAGCGAGAAGCTATTTTCCTGAGGCAAAGCCTGTCTTCTCCCATCAACTTACTTGTTCGCTCTAAACAGGGTTTAAGTCCAAAAACCTACTCATGGAGTTGATAGAGGGGGACAAGTTGACGTTGGCTTACCTACTGTTTGGGAAAATATCAACCTAAAGGGAGTTGTGCTTTCAGAAAAAAATGTAGACCTATTAGTCTTAAGGTGCATTCACACAGACAGGGATTTTATCTCTGGAGATTGTTGAGAGCATGTCTTGCTGGTCGTAGTATTCGCTGGATACCGTAATGCTATTGAGCATTTAAAAATCTGATCACGAATGGGATGAAACTCATGTGTCATTATTATTTGACAATCATGTGACATTAAATTTGCATTCTGGTGAAAAATGTGCTTGTAGATAAATCATGGCAGTGCATCGTAAGTAAGATAAATGAATATCAATGCATTAATCAAGCTAACATTATTATTATTATACCCCTTTGAGTTATATGAAAAGTCATATAGGAACACAATCTCATGAGCACTTTGTACGTATATTACGAGGTCGCTAATTCTTCGCTAAGACTTCAGTCGTACAAGGGAGTTCATATGGATATAAAATATGTACGGATTGCCATGAGATCAGGCTGCATATACTTAGCTATATCATATAACTAGGCCAGCTAGGTTAGCTAGCTATCAACCTATTTGCAAAAAAACTAAATTCATAGATTTCATAAAGACAGACAGAACTGGCGAAGTTAGCTATTTTACAAACTAGACTAAGAATTGATACAATTATGAATGAATGTCCCATTCATATTACAGCATATTGTCCAGACCTAATGATGATAGATCATAAATAACAACAAAGCAGCACTTTTTTAGTGTTATCTAGGAAAAATTAGACGAAAACAGACTAATGTGATTATGACAAAGCGGGAGCACTTTCACCTCTGCTCTGCGAGGACCCTGAAGTCCTGCTTAAATAACGAGTTTATCTTTCTCTTCCTAAAGCAAATCTTCAAGATCTTTGGACTCAAATGACTTTATTTAAAAAAGAAAGTGTCCCTCTTAGGAAGAGGGCACAGCGAGGGACAAAGCACTAAACAGCCATTAAAGATGAGCGGAGGCCAGCGGTAAAAGCCAGAGCGACTGTAGCGCAGTTGGCCGGGAGGCGCCCCATAACAAGGCCACACTAAGATTCTTCTTCTCATTTAAACCAGCCTCACGGAGTGGCCTCGTTTGCCGTGGCGCCCAGCCATGGAGAAGCGAGTGTTTCACACACACTCGCACACACGCAAACAGTGGTTAGAGCTGTCATAGGCTTCATGCTAGTTGTGAGGTCTGCTGTATCATATCAGACAGAGAAAGCGAGAAAGCACTAAAATAAAACAAGCTCAGAGGAAACCAATAGCAGGGATGTACGAATATGTTTTCTAACATACTCCCACTGCGAACTGCACAAGAGAAAGTGGAAACACATGGTTCATATATGAAGTCATGTTGTACATTTAACAATTATGGAACACACACGGACATGAATCAGTGTTTCTTCAAATATCAGCATTTGATTTGATCCAACACAAAGTGTAAACAATTTAATCATGTCTGAAATTAAATGGTTAATTCCATAAATCACAGTGAATTATTATTTCATTTTTTTTGTATATATTCTCATAGTTAAAATTTTAAAAATTTTATATATTTTTATGACATGTTTTTGTAGTTTTTACGTAATTAAGTAAATGCATTATTAAATACAATTATTATATTGAAAATTCAAGGTCGATATATCAGGCCAACAAAAAAAAAAACTGGAATAAGATTATGTGTACATAGGATCACTGTGCTTTTCTTTCTCCATATTTTACAGGTGAATACTTTGGCACTAAAATGAGGAGAGATAAGCGAAATGCCCCAGGGGTCTGTACTTGGCATATTACCATTTTGGCAGGCGCCAAGTTAAGAAGTACTGTGAAAAATATATATTTTATATTGTCTATTTACAGTACCATTCCACAAAAAATCTATTTAAAGGAATGCTTACCATGCCTCAGGGTGGCAGAGATCAGCAGCACCGTGTGATCATCTATTGGCGTCAATATATTAAAGTGAGCAGACAGCCATATCTAGGGCAACATTCATATGCTTCCATTTTTTATTCTAACCATTTCTTTGTTGTGAAAGCTTCTACTGTATGTTAACAGGATAGGTTCAGGTCAAGTATGTAAGAGATTTGCGAGCCAAGGTGATAATGTGCCTTTACAGGTAAAGGTGAAAAATGGAATTTTGGGCTTGGATCAGAATGTTTTGAAAGAAATGACTTGAGTTTAATACCCTTTGATGAGAAGAGCTATTTAAAAAAAGTAGTTTCACACAGCCGTCGCCTGCTGCAGCCTTAATGACTATATGCACCTACTTACAAAAACACAGTGTGAATTAAACATTCATGTAGTTTACTTCACTTGTGACTGCTGGTGACTTCATTACTAGTGTCAGACTTACTGTGAATTTCCTTTCTATTAACCTCTGGTGTAGCAGTCAACAAATGATTCATAATGATTAACACTGACCATTATGTTACCAGTCAAAAGCTTGATTAAAAATTATATTTCACACTATGGTTATTCAATTATATTCCACATTTCAACATCCAATCTGTTTCATATTCTACTTTAATAATATTTCTCCTCACACTACAGAAGCAAAACGAATTTCAAGTTGACTCCAAATGTATAACGTAATCATGCCTTGAAACATGCAAATAAGGACCGGACTGTTCGGATGCACTTGCTCATACTTCTATCAGAGAAAAGGGAATGAAGAAAATAACCACTTTCATCATTTGTGCATAAAATTAAAGCATTTTTATGCATTATAACTACAAAAACGAAATAAATTTATTCCGCTAATCTTTCCACTTTGAATTGGTATGATTACATTAGTGCAATATTTCCTATATGCCCCTTTAATTGCAAAATTCATTTCTGTCACAGTGAGAGCCCTTTTACAGTATGTGCCCCTTTAAGAAGTGGTAAAGATGAAAAAGCAAAGAAATGAAAGTAAAGTGTTGCAGTCGCAGTGCTGTTGTTAGAGGGAAGCTGTGAGCATGAGGGGTCTCTTCGATCACCTCTCATCCATCAGCTCCCAGAGGACTGGACACAACCCACATGCTCCAGCAAAACTGGATAGTGGTTCTTCTTGATTTGTTCAGAGGGTGCGTGGACTGCCTGCAATTATGACAGAGGCAGTGAAAACTTGTTTACTACACATTTATAGGCATCTTTGAACCCTATATTGCTGACTCGGCTATTGAATATGAATTTGAAATTATGAATATCCAGTGCTACGTAGAGGACTTACCAACTGTAATCTGTTACTGATTACAAACTACACCATGGAAATTAGTGCAATCTAGTCACAATGTAGGTTTGGGTTTTAGGTATTCCGACTACTTTTGGATTCATTTTAGATAATGTTATATTTATTATTGTTATAAAAAGCAATGAGAAAAAAATATATTCTTTGTGACTAATATTACGTAACACATTGAAAATTACATTACTCCAGGGTTTTCTTCAACACAGGTAAATAAACTGCAGAGGGTTTATGAGTTGATAAAACTATAATAATTAATAAAATCACAAAAAAATTAAATAATGAAACCAAACTTTTATATTATGTGACTAAAAACAGAAGCATAGATCACAAATTCATTTTTCATTATGTTTATATATCCATTCCATGGAAATGAATAAAATTTAACAGATAAAGAAGAATTAAATAGAATGAATAAACTATGAGTCATTTACTGCCATTGTGTAAATAATTTGTGATCATGTAATCCATAAAAAAAAAAAAAAAACATAAAAAATGTCTTGTTCAGAAATATCTGTCACAGATTTAGATTTTTTCTTTAGGCTTTAGAGGATTTGGGGTAAATTATAAAAGGCCATTTTTCTAAACAACACTGTTACAGCTTCCCAAAGAGCAAATTTTTTACATTTGTTAATTATTGGCCTAGAGAGTACAGAGAACTGTACCACAGTGTTTTTTCCAGACTGAGTGAAAAAAGTTATTTGATATGAATATTGTATGTATGTGTGGAAAACCGTGTGACAATTGTTTATGTCCTTGAAAAATGTGATAGCCACCAATGGCCGATTTCTTTCAAATTTATTTCAGACCTTTGGGGTTACTGGAGTTTCATTCCAATTCATTCCAATCGCAAGTTCTCAATCTTTTTGAATCTCAACATGAAATCCAAATGACATTTAATCAGTTACTACCCAGCACTGAGAATATCTAAACATATACTCTGAAAAAAATCCACCTACTTAACTAAATTCATAAATATAAGCAAGTCATTTTAGCTCACTTTTTTTAAGTGCTGTAAAGCTAATCAGGTACAGTATATTTTAAAAAAGAAAGCTTAAATTGGTTAATGAAATTTAAAATGGCTATGGAAGTTATATATTATGGAAAAAATAAAACATACAGTATGTTGACTTGACGTGACCAAGACGTACTGATTATATCTAGGTCTATATTATAAATACTACAACAGAATATCATACAAATGTGTGATTTATAGGTATATATATAAGTAGAATAAAAAAAGCTTTGCGTTGCACACAGTGACATAACATAAGGTTATTATGTCTTAAAATATTTTTTTTCTCCAACATTTTAAACATCTGGGTTTAAGTTTTGGGTTAGTCAGCAATATTAACTGTCAATTTAATATTTAAAATATTAATTTATATATATATCTGCCTCATTTGCAGTGAGATAACCCATGGCTTGAAAGAGGCAACACCTACACCTGCATTTCACAAATAATTGAAAGAGGCAATTGGTAAAGATGTGTGCATGTGTGTTCACCAACACATCTGTGTGAGGGGATACAGTATGCAGTGCTGTCCAGAGCCCTGGGTGTAAGGCCTGACTCTTTTGTTAATACAGCTGCACATAAGACTGCCTTATCTTTGGGCTCCAGGCGAACCACCCTGAGGATTGTGTGCTCCTGTGTGTGTGTAAAGAGGACACAGAGGAAGGAAGGACCTGTCTGAGTAGAGCTGTTCAGACTACAGGACAGTATGTCAGTGTCAGAGTAATTACTGTAATGTACTCCAATTACTTCCCTTTTAGTCTCATTCACTGTCTGCAGTTTAAACTGATACTCACCAAACCAATAGAAGATGCAACAGCATATAATATCGTCACTGTAATCTTATCCAAGACTATTGGAAATCAAATCAGAAACCTTCACTACAGTATGACATAAAGCTACTGCATAACAATGTCTCTCCATTGACTGGAATGGCTCTGATTTACTAGTTGGACAGTGGGGAAAAATCTTTTTGCATCAATCGCTTTCAATGAGCAGAAAAAGAACACTTTGGGCATAAACTATTGCATTTTCATACGTTGCATGTATCCTTTTTAATGTCATACAAGGCTGTCCCGAATACAAATACAGACTGTTCAAAGGCTAGCACAGTCTTGAGGTTCTTTGTTAGATATTTTCATAACTTGTGCTTTCCAAACTTGCTCATCAACCTGGAAAGGTTATAGAAAGATGCATTTTCAATATCCCATCGACTGAATAATCCACATCCAACAGTACAATCAACTGAACAAACTGGTCTTGGACAGTCTTTCTTGTATTCAGAGTGAATTACGGCATCTGTCCTGATCGATAGGCTGTATTTTCCTCAAAATTATTTCAACTTAATAGTCAGAAGATTGCATGCAAGTACAAAAACATTTCAGGTCTGAAATGTTCTGATAAGAATGCATCAGTGTGGCCCAACGACCCACCCAGCAACAAAATTTTTTAATCTTTTATAATTACATTTATTTCTGAAAAGTGTTTATTTTGCGCCACGGATAATTGATCAAAGTTGTTCTTTAAGTTTTTGTCAAATGGTGTCTATAATGACTAAATTCTATTCAAGTGTTTACGCTTCCTCATGTTATGAAATGGTAAAGCGGGTTTGGCGTGTTGTCCAAGGAGTGGGCCGGGAGAAATTATGTTATTGTCAAAACATTTATTTAGTAGATGGAAGCATAATTAAACGTTATACCAAACAAAAAAGGAGGACGATTAAGAAAACTTTGAATGATTGGTGCCCTAAATCTTCAGAGGTCTACAAAGTTTGCAAGAGCAGCTTCCGTGTGGGCCTGCAATGAGTCATAATGAATTCAATCTTAAAAAAAATATCCTGCTGTGTTACAACTAGCTGGATGTCTTGGCGTAGAGTAACACCACAGTGATCTTTTCTTAACGTAAGCGAACACCTACCACAGGCTTTCTAATAAACATGACCTTTCAACAAGCACTACAGCAGAATACAAAAAACCGTGTGACCTTTTAGTCTTTGATAATTGGCTAATAAAGAGACCAGCTCAGAGACATGTATGAATATCCAACCATATTGGCTCAATGGCATCTATCTGTATCACACAGCAGAGAGCATTTATCACGCAGGCGCTTATAATGGGCCAAATAAGGGGGCCTGAGTTCAAGAGTGTCATCAGCACAGGCATGTAACAGGAGATCTCAATACATTTGCATTCATTTTTATACTCCGTGCCAGCACTAGGAGGGAAAATGCATTTATAATGTCACCTTTAGCATGCATCCACCCCCGTCTGATATAAGCATATACCCACACACACACACACCACTGCGCACCTCCACAGTCTGGTATTCATATAAGATAACTAATTTGTGGGCTGTATCTGCCGGTACACGTAATGATTTGGACTCTCAGCCAATGGGCAATCCTTCTTGGCACTGCAAAAGGTAGCATGTGCACACTGAAATCAATATCAATGTCAGCCAGTGGCCTTCCGGCCATGCCATTTCATGTCATTGTTTGTGTCAACAGAACAGTGCCATGGAATAGAGGATGAATTATATGCACAATTTTATGTCATTTTTGTGACAGCAAAATGAGTTTGAATAGGCGTTGAAATGACTAAAATTATTTTGTAACAGCACCCAGAAATTTGAACCTTAAATCCTCCTGAGATATTGAAGAAAAAACAATTGTTGTAAAGACATGGGAGGCACAGACCTCTTCTTGTTTGCAAGAAGAGGGGTTTGGGGCTTTAGAAGGCTTCTTTTGAGATTGTATTGATCTGCACAAAAACGCAAGATCAAAAACAAGAAAATGAAATGGCTTCAGGGAGCCTAAGAAACCAGTCGAAAGAAAATGCTCAGGCAAAAATGGGTTGAAACTGCCTATTGTACTCAGAGTCCCTCTTGCTGCGGTAATGGTAGATGTGGTTGAGCAACTACCAGGGGTGGAAGGGGATAGAGGCGTCCCTTCTCTGCGGGGAGCCAAAGACTTGTGTATTGATAGACAGGCTGCGGGAATTGTAAAATGAGGATTGTTTGGGATGAAATGGTGGATAAGCTCAGCTAAACCACTTAACTCACATCATTCATGCTTTCTCAGTTGGTTGCATAAAGGTATTTTCACTTGTTTTTCAAGACAGTTTTATGATTCTAAAATGCAAATACAATTAAGGAAAATTGAGGGGGGGGTAAAATTTGCAATAATTTACATTTTTGGATGAACTATTCATTTAACCCTGAGCAATCACACACACATTAAATACATTAAGGTTAATGAATATAAAAAAAATAAAAATAATTACAATTTAAATAAGTTGAATAAGTGGAAGCATTAAATTTATAAAAAATCTCAAGTAAATATCTATAGAGACTAGTCCTATCATAATTTAAATAAATGTTGTTTTGGTTTATATTAGAATTTTATTAATGTTATAATAAATAATATAAAATAATGACACAAACAATATAATAATACAACTGCTAAAACTTTTAAATTAAATTAAAAATGAAACATATAAAAGTGTTTAAAACACAATAGAAAAAGAGTCATATTTAAAGTAGAGGTTATTGTGTGTTGTTGTGTGTCCTTGGTTTATTAATTAAAGGGTGTTCATTAACAAACTTAGGCCCTGTCTCAAAAACCAAATGCGAATGTTTTTGTGGTCACGTTTCAGTGACATAATGTTGCAAAAAATTGTTAGGCAGGTGTCTGCTGTGGAGTCAGCATCTGCAAAAGGGTACATCCAAAGCACACAGTGGCCACAATGGGGTGCTTTTGAGCACCCTCTGAAACTTGAAATGTCAAATTGGACACCTGATGGTCTTGTGGAGCTCAAGGACACAGCACAAAGAAGTAAGCAAACATCAAGTTGCAGCAATGGGCTGGTGGGCACACACAACCAAAAACAATTCTGTTTTGTGTTTACACTTTTCTGGGAGACCAGCTTTTGTTACTTTCGCATGTATATTAAACTGGAAAGAGAAACAGTTACAAAACCGAACATTTACACACTTTAACCCGAGTAGCTCATTAGCATACCTCATACTGTCAAAATGCAACTGAAATGAATGGAATAATTCAGTGATACTAAAATAACCAAATTCTGGCACTACAAGAATAGATTTGTGTAAAATCAATTCCATGACAGATTAACTAATTATTCACCAGGAAGTGTTCTTTAGGAAGGTTCACAGGCAGAATAGAAGCTTGATTGCAGTACATAAGCACATGCCAAAATTCACTGCATCATTGAAGTGTTTCTTTATAGCATTAATGATTCTACTCTCTGGCCAAATCCTTGGTAAGCTAAAGCTTTCAATAATATTTATTTCAATCTATTTTATTCTAGATCTAGATTTATTCTGACTAGCTAAACTGATGGGTTCATTTAACTCGATTCTGCGTAAAACACAGCAAGCACTAGCCATTTTCCAAATAGCACAATTACTTGTTTTCTTGACCTCTGACTTTATGTGTTCATGGTCCACCAGACCATAGTGTACAATTTGTTATTTTAGGATTTAGAAGTGTCCAAGAGTGAACTCTTCGTGGAAGCTATACATAACAGTTGCCAACTAAGTGCGGATAAGCTAGCTTAGCTTTGTTTTTGGCAGTGAAGAAGTTGCTGCTGATCACATGAACATTACACAATAAAAAAAGGATCTAATTAACTCTTATGTCTTCTTGTGTATTTGTATCTGAGACTTAATCAGAGACAACAGAAACTGTATCTGTGCTCTGACTGCAATGTATCTGCATGAGGTCAATTTAAAACTGTTTCTGCATATCACAAAAAAAGTAAAACTCATGTTGATTAGTTAGGTGAGAAGTGTTTAGCTTCTATCTTGGTCAGACTTAACCAAGCAGGAAAGAAAGTGTCGTAAATGTAGCACAATAAGATTTCAATTGACTTTGACGGAATGGTGCTGCATGACCAATTTGCTGTAATGATATAATCCTTGGCGGCAAAGACGCCCATGTTTTATGAGCAAAAGAACTTGGCAAGTAAACCCTAATGTTTTGCCAATACTGCTACTGCAGAAATCAAATTAAGTGGCATCCTCAGGTGACAGCAGTTGCGTTGCTTTATACAAGTTTTATTTGAGCAAAGTGCTGAATTCATTTCAAAGACAAAATTAGAATACCAAACACCAAGATCTTGAAAATTACTGCTTAAGTTAACAAGCCCTTAAGATCATTGAGAATTTTTATATGTGTTACACTGTAAACCAGAAGGCCTTGGTATGATCTAAAGCCTAACTAGGTAAACGCACCATACCTTGTGTGCCAAATCTGTATAAGTTTGGCGATATGCAGGAGATTGGACACTATGTCTTTACTCAAGAATGTGCAATGAGAGGATGATGACTGCGCTTGACTGAAATCTGTCTGTTTTAGCACTTCAATTTATCTTCTGAAGGATAAGAGGCGCGCAAGAGAGAACAAGAGACCTTTCTCCTTCGAGCATAATAAATGTCATGTCACATTTCAAACTGTCGATTAACAGTTCCTAAATGTTACAGCCAGTATTTCAAAAGTTCAATATCTTTAGTTCTAACAAAAATCATGGAAAAAAGTTCACAGGCAAAATGACCTTTCATGCAAATGATTTCTTCTCCATTCTTCTCCCGATAATTTAGCTCGTCTCATTGTAGTAATTGATGTTCCGTCAGATCTTTACAACCTCATTGTTTATTGTGAACACAGCATTACTTATAAAGAAATTGAGGCAGAAATCAAAAAATTTTCCCCCACCCCAATTCTTTTTTAGTGAATCTATTTGTTTGGATCGGAAAAATATTTCTTTTGAGTCCTTGAATGAAATTGCATGTCTTTTTGTTGCAAGAAAGCTGAAGCAGCAACAGTTCTCTTATTCTAAATTGGGACGAACAATTGATGGATTATGGGAAAAATATGTAGGGCTGGGACTTGTTTTTATGTTGTTTGTTGATTGGCGTGTTTGGAGTAGCCCAATAAATTGTATGTCTCCAGTAGGGCTTGTCGCTATCGAATATTTTAGTAATCGAGTATTCTACTGAAAATGTCATCGATTAATCGAGTAATCAGATAAAACGTTTTTGCGTAATTAAAAAGCAATATTAAATATGCAAGAGAAAATGGGACAGGTCTCTTAAAACAGACCAACTAATTGGTTTCTTTTTTGGAGGGGAAAAAAAATCTACATTTTATTTATTGATGATATTTATACAATTTTATATAATTTAAAATATTAGGTAAAATATTATCATACAGTAAGTTCATGGCTGTGCATTTATAAACCCTATTCATTGCAATTAAAATAAAATGACCACACCTGTTGTATTGAGCACATTAGACTTAGTGACATGATTACAACAATTTATTCAACGTATCTAAAGTATCAAGTAACGTTATTCATCCAAGCCATGGTATTGAAAAAGTATTATGTATGTTTAATTGTAAAAGCCATGCACAACTTTATTGACCGTAAACTCAATCCTTTGATAAGTAGCCTTGGTATAAGCTGATAAATATTCCGGTATAGTGTAACCGTGCGTTCACACCGCTGCCGACGAGAGCATCAAAATTTGTTCTTTCCGCCCTGCCAAGCAGTGGACTTCTGCATTCTGACTGGTTGCCGCGGAAACCTGATTTCCTCGACACTCTCGCCGTCCATGACATACCACGACGCCAGCTTACATTTAAAATGAATGAATTCCGGCCACTTTGACGCTCTCGTTGCCTGTGTTCCTCCACATCCGTAGCGCAGTATTGCACGGACCGTTGTGTTTATCCCATCCATTTACCTAGTCTTGGGTGACAGTCCTCCAGTCTCTGAGTGGGACATTTTTGTCATTTTCTCCTGTTCACTTGGTCTCTTTGCTCATCGCCATTGTTATTGGTCCCTTCCATTATGCAGCCCGCACTAGTCCGCAACCGTGCCCTCACATCAAAACACCGCCGTCTCCTTACGCTTCATGGGTGATGCAAAAATCATTGCGACAAAACGTGACATGAACATTAAAATGAATTAATAGAGGCTTCAAGGGCAGAGAATTTTGCATTGATATTTTTTTGCAATCTTGTTACTCAAGGAATCGTTTCAGCCCTAGTCTCCAGTTTTAATATTTTAATTGCACAAGGTAAAAAAATAAAACTTACATAGATTAATCTTTCACAATTACAACCATAACATTGATTTATTAAACAGATTAGAGAGTACATTTTATTTTCATGCCAATTACAATCGTATTTAAAGTAACTGATTAGTATTTTTATTTTCCAATTTAAGTCGTTTTTGAGTTGGATAAATATTACTTTGACTTATTTCAATAAATAATATGTGTCTATTTAACTAAGTAAAAGAAATATTTTCTTGTTAAACACAATATATTGCATGTTCAAACAGCTTCAATATAATGGTTAACAGCTTGTAAATGTAGCCAACCACTTGCCTGTTACTTACCCACGTTCAATTATGTGTAGCAAATCTCTTCCCCAATGCTAATTATCTGTTGTTAAACGTTTCCTAATAAAGCTTGAGGTGAACGCTCGCACAGGTGGTGTGTTTAATTAAACTATTTAATGGCAGAAGTAAAAAACAAAGTGATGGCTATAAAGATGTGAGACCATGGGTTCGCTTAGCGGCGGGCAATGTCAGTGGGCCTTGGAATGGGGCATTTTGGGTGTATTGCTTCATTGACGAGAGCGAGTGTGAAGAGTCCAGATGTGGCTGACCAACAGAGCATAGCAGCATTGGAGTGACACCTCGTTGAATCACCCAATCAGACGTGGCGACAGCAATGACACATCCTATAAGAAGCGTGGGGAGAATAGGGCTCACTAAACACAATGAGCTATAGGAGGACACGACCTTCAGGCACTGTCGTTTTTGAGTGGACTAAACCTTCCTTGGAGTAATTGGAATATATGTGCTTTCATAACCTTCACCCTCTGCTACAAACATCATGATAACTCATGGATTGTTTTGTGTCTTGCAGGCGTTCTGTTCTCTCTAATGGCATGCTTGTGTACCTTTAAAAGTTACTGTCCTCTCATATATCATCTTGTTATAGATGGATATGAGCTGTAGCTGAAACATGCAGTCACTGTCCTCTCATTAAGTTGCTGCGATACACAAATGTTAACATCTCCATCATTTCTGCCGTATCAAGACAATGGACGCCAGTTCTTGAAAATTATTTATGAAATCTCTAAGAAGTAAGATATCAATGCAGAAAACATGCATATCATGTTACATAAGTCATAAATGCTTTAAAACTTTTTTTTCTTTTACAATTTTTCTAAAGGTTGAATAGTGTTCCATTAAATTTTCTTCTGACTATCTTTCATATGTCAAGCCTTGCATATGTATGCAAGGGATGAGTTGGGCAATTTTAACTATCCAAGTTTTTTTTTTTTCTTTCTTTTTTTTTATTGCTTCTCTGTTTGCTATGAAAATCTTTTCGTGAAATGTGGATGCTTTTTATTCACATGGCTTGACAAAAAAGATAAAAAACTAACGCAAATAGTGATCAGAACTTGTTTAGCAAACACTTTCTGAATAAAAACACTGCCACAATGCCTTGGCTTTGTTAAGGTGTTAAGAATGTTGCTATGCAGTTTCTAGGCTATTTTGGGTTGTTGCTGCTAGGTGGTTACTAAGGAGTTTAGGGTAGCTGCTTACTGGTTCAAAACTATGGAGTCCACCTAAGATGTTCTCGTCCTTAAATATGGACTCCTTCAATGTATATTTAAGAAGTAGTTTTTAACAATGTATCATCTGCAAGCCAAAAACATAAATAATGGCAACAGCTCTTTAGAACTAGATTCATGTCTGCAGTTTCTCACCAATAGAAACTTAATAAACACTAACTAACCATATTCTGATAACTATTCTGGCCAAGGAACAACTATTCTGTCTTTGTACAACTCAGCAGAATTGTTTTTTGACCTCCTGGGTTGGCACTGGCTTTTGCCTCACAACATCTGTTTGTCTGAATTGCTGGAAACCAATTGTGCATGTACTAATGTAGTCAATTTAATTTATAAGACATTTAAATGTTAATAAGATTCTCACAACAATCTTGCATTGCCTCAACAGCTCTGAAATAGCCCCCTGGCAGACCCAAATATTGTGATTTCCCCCCACCTCAGTTGTTAGTTGTCCAACACACTGTTTTTCATTATCATTCTACAACAGTGAGGCAGTAATTTTTACTCTGCAATGGCTACCAGGTCGACACTGTCGAGCCAAAAACATAGTGTTTCTCCATGATTTATCCCCTTAACATGCAATCTCTATAAATAACAGATGTAAACAGTTGAAGATTTTAAACTGTAGGAAAAATGAAAGTAACCTGATGGTGGGAAGGAATGTGAAGTGGGTGGCTGAGCTTAATTCATATTTAAAGAGTTCCTTTATTACATCTTTAATAGCCTTTTTTGTTGGTGTCCCTCAACTTTTGGCTCCCAGCACAGTTTAATTCACCTCCCATTGAGTTGACTGGCTCAGAGCTCTCAACTTCAGACTTTCATCTCCTTTCTTTCTGCCCAAGCTTTTATTGCTCTTCAGATTTTCCTTAGAGAATTAATGCCACCATATTGGACCACAAAAACTCCAATACGAGTGCATAAAAGTATGAGGTCAGAGAGATTTACTGTTTGGAATTTAATATCACAGCAAACAGAAAAACTACTGCAGATGAACTTTCATTGAAGATATTAGGTTGGCAAAAAGGTATTAAATCTTTCCCTCATGACACGGAATAGAAATTAGGCAACTGCTTCTTTACAATATCAATCAGGTTGATGGCCCTTTTTGCCAAAATGGCCTGGGATGAAGATAACTCTTCCAGATTCCACTTCCAAACTACGGATAATTCTCTACATATGCCATAACATTAAGAGGATTAGGTTTAGGAAGTGGATCGTGATGCTTGTAGTGACAAGCAGCAACATACTCTGTCAGTATCTGGACACATCACTGTGATATGCCCACATCTGCTCTGTAATTTGAGCAGGCTTTTCTTTTTAAGGATGTATGAAACATCATATTAACTTATATCTCTTCAAAAGGAGAGTTGTTTTTTTTAAAGGCTCACTCATTTATTTTTTTACTTGATTAAAGAATCGTTAAAACAAACAAATGTATGCCACTTTTTAAAAAAAATGTGTTTACATCATGTACAATTGCAAAAATAAAGCACATTTGTATCAATATTGAAAAACTCTTGTTAACAACAAATCCAAATGAATATTATTTCAACATGCTTCCTGTTAGCAGAAATCTTTGCTTGTTGAATAAATGAATCATATCTGACAGCAAACAGGGCATAGTATGATGCTTCATCCACACCACTAGGTGTCAGTATACCAAGACAACTGCTATAATAAAATGCCAATGCAATGCATTCCCCCGCCATTACCGTTCTTCAGTACAGTGGCAATCGAGAAAGTCTAACAATAATACAGTGTACATAAAAATATATGATACTGCAAACACTGCAACAACATCATCTGACCTATAAAGTCTGTCAGACTTCACAAAAAATAGATCCATTCTGTAGACACACAGACTAAAGCTCAGACTATGTCAGATAAAACTTAATGAACTATACTTGCTAGGGCTACACCACAGCTCTGCCTGCTTCTGTTCGGGTTAATGAATTATCGAAGCCTAATTAATTCATGGTGAATTTCTAAATTGAAGTCTGTGAGTTTCATTACAATTAGAGGGACTGTTTATGAAGCGTTCCTTCGACACGCCTCAAAGAGCAGCTAATATCCTACCTCCCTTTCCAATTTTCCTCCGCCTTCTAAGATTTAAAGAATAATTTTTCTGCACAAGAACCATAACCCTCCTATTCTGTTGACGATGGAAAATAAAATAAAACACGCAGGCCATATGAGAAATATGCCTCATATCCCCATGGCTCTAATTCGACAAGAACTGGGTCAAGCTCATGAGAAATTTAATTTAAACAGATGTCAATTAATACCCATTATGTCTTTACTTTGAAAAGCAGAATCCTTCTCACAATCTCTTAAATCCTGGCACTGCACTAGAGATTTAGTTAGATCCTTTGTGAATTGTGTCTCGCCTCTTGGAAATTAGTTTTCACCTTGTAAGGAATCTGAGTCAATGCATTTTTTTTTTCCAAATCTCTGGAGCTTGTAGAAATCGAGACAATGAATAAGACAGGGATAAATCTTGACGTGGTGCATATGTACTGCTATGCATAAATTGCAGTGTGTATGCAATAACTATGCCATATGATACTTAACAACAAGAATTTGCTTATTATAATCCAAGTTACGACAACCCATGCATGAATAAAAAAATAGAAAAGAACTTACTTGAGTGTAAACTGCTCCACAGTAGAATTTGGGACCAGGAGCAGGTAGATGTTGAGGGTCTCTCCTGGTTTTAATGGCCTCTCTGGTAGCCTCAGAAAGAGGTTCTTGTCCAGTTGTTTGTCTACCACCAGCTGTTCCTGATTGGGCTGGTACAAACTGATGCTCCCAATACGAAGAAGGGGTTGTTGGGATAAACTCTCCCCTCTGGATGCCCCTCCTCGGCGTGGGTAGCTCTCCCCACATTCATCATTGCTGTCTGGATCATGGAGGGTATAGTAAAGCTCTACTTGAAGGGTCTCCCCACTAAACTCAAGCCCATCTGTCCCTGAGGACTTTCTGCGACCCAGTGGTGCTACATTAGCATTAAACCATGTCGAAGGGAGATCCAGTTGGGCCAAGCACTGCGCCAGATTCCCTTGAAGCCTGCAGGATGTTTTGATCTCCCGAACATCTCTAAAAGCATGCAGCCTCACGCATGGAAGCTTGTCCTGAATCTTGAAGTCATCCCAGTCCCGTCCTGCGATATAGAACAGCACCTGAACCAGCGGGTTACTAGCAAATACTCTGGACTGTACAATAAAGGCCCGGACCTTCCAGTTGACTGTCAGCCTTCCAGGAATGTCCAAAGGACTTGACGGCTGAAGTAGGTCCTTAGACAACGTCTGGTCTTGGGTGAAAGGTCCAAGTGAGATGTTGATTGCAGGTAATTCCTTGGTCTGGAAGACCACAAAGCTTTCTGAACGCTGAAGAGGGTGTCCACATTGGCTGCCATATGGTTGAACTCTGGTCTCTTGGAGAAAGAAAGCCAACTGTGTGTTGGAGAGTTTAAAGTTGGCAGGGAGGTAAACTTCTGGTGGACTGGAGGTGGTACTAGGAACCGGGACACTGAAGAGGGCATCAGAACTGGTAGGAGAAACTTTACCAGCAACTGCAAAGACAAAGGAACAAGACAAAATACTGTTAAATATATTCCAGAAAATAGAGAGTGGTAGTCAATGATGGGAACAGCTTGCATATAGGTGTAAACTAATTAAAAAATTAAAGAATTCAGGAACTCTAGAATTCAAGGAACGCTGCTTAACACTGAACCCTTGAGTGGGTACTTAAGTGGGAACTCTATAAAGCTTTAGAGGGAAAACCCCTTGAGTTACAATGATCCAAGAGGCACTAGATGAAAATCAACTAAAAATTACAGGTAGCAATATGCTGACTTCCTTACATCTTATATTTTGCATAAAAAGGAATTCAAGTACTACTTGTATCTGCTAGTGACTGGGAAATATTCTCCACTTTGCAAGAAAGCGAATGCTTGTTCTCCCTTTTATGCTTTGGCTCTAACAATAGACTTTCAGATTAGATGGACTTGTATGAGTTCAAATAACTAGCAATAAATTCATATGATAAATACAGTGGCTTCACAAAGAGGACAGAGCGGGTCATCTTTAACAGAAATTCACACTTTTTGGGAGTGAACTGTGATATCGACTTGGATGCAACGGTTTGTCCAATAACATATTGTACACCGAAGATATCATTGATCCCTATGCCTTGAGCTCCTAAGATTAACTACCTAAGACTAGATGCCCAATCGATTGTTGAGAAACTTCAATACACTGATCATAATCTCCCTGTACTGGAGAGAAATGGAAAGACTCTGACCGTAATATTTACAGCAAGGTTGAATATAAAAATAATAGTAAGCTTTCAAAGCTATAAACAGAGGACACACATGCACTCTATTCAGCTATAGAGCTTGCCCTCAAAAATTAGTGGAACAGTAAAACATACTTATCATAATGACAAGTCGAAGTGAACAGAGAATCCATGGCAAATCCACTTGAACAACAAAATGTCCCATATTCCACAAATGCTTTGCATTTAAACAGAGTACTTCACAACTTGAATCACTTCACAGGTTCACACACACACACACACACAAAAAGTATCCGTGCAGCTGAAGCCAGACCTCAGAAAAATGTGATGGCTGCAGATCAAGCTCAGTCCAAGCTTTGAAAACCTGCTCAAAGTCTCCAAACTTGAAAGCACTTATGAGTTGTATCCTCTCAGTAATAATCCAACTGTATCCAGAACATGCTCAAAGATCTGAGAGAAACTGATCACTTGTGCCTGATGGGAGGCTCCGAAGGCACCTCCTGCCCTGCAGCATGATCGGAGAGAGTCTCCACTAACATTCGCTCACTCCATCTATTCTCTTCAGTTCCTGTTTGAGTGTAACTCCTCCTAGCAGATCCCGTTCTCCTCTTACAGCCCGAGACAAAGCCTAGACACCGCCCTGTCTCACCACACCTCACCCCAAACTGTAATAAACCCTTTAGCTCTCATTCACAGCCAGAGCAAAAGCACTCCTCCCAGGACACCACCGTGCCAGACTACAAACTACCCTTTTACATTCATCTTCTCCCACTGGACGTGTTGAGGCAGACTCTGAATGTGTCTGTGTGAGGGAGAGTGTATTTGTTAGGGGGGCTGGGTTTGGGGGAGGGATGCATAGTTTGAGCGCCTTCAGGCAAATAGTGGGGGATTAGTAGGAAGATCATTGACGAATTAGCTCTCCTTCTCTTCTCATACAGCAGACTCTGGAAGACACATTTTAATGAAGATGGGGGTTAGGGGTTGAAGGAAGTGGGTCGTCTACCCTTCCAATTGCCCAGAGAATTCTCAAAAGCTCAAAGAAGCTGGAATGATACTCTGTGCCAAGCTACGCTACTTCTACGACAAAAGAAAAGTCTTCACAAAAAGCTGCACAATATCCTTCATGACATTTCTGACCAGTGCATTTCTCAGCCAGAACGTAACTTATGTGCCACTTTCAGTGATGCAAATTATATCTTTGAGACTACTTTCAAGACAGGTTCCCTCTGCTCCATTACATTTCTGACGTTTATCATCGTGCTCATTCAACAGATTTTAAAAGCTTAAAGATTGGGTTTCACTCAAGCATAGAGGTTTGAACACCTTTTGGTGTGGCTGTGCCCTGTGGAAACAGATATGAATGCCTCTTAAAGGGATGAGCTAATGCCTCTGAAAGGCAATCCATTACAAACACATTAAACACCAAAGAGCTCTTCTCAACTACTTTTTTTCTAGACATAGGCAGTCTAATGTATATATTTCAATAACATCATCGGATTATGTGCTTGCAGTACCCCCAGGGACAGATGCTATTAGAGGTCACAGATTCAAATACATCATGCACATCACTGCATAGACTGTGCACTGTGTCAAAAAGAAGGCACATATGGGACTACAACATGACACCAAAAATCCACCCCGATCCCTCCTCCCAGCCACACTAATAGACCTCTGGGTGAAGTGGAGTGGCGACTGCTGTTGCTGAACTCAGTAACAGGATACACATCTGTTGGTCAATGAGTGTGGTTCGATACAATCCTGGGGGCTTTCTGCAGCTTTTAGCCACAGCTTTATGAAAGATAATGGAATCGTCATGTGTAATACGCCTTTGAAATCCTGGAGTTTCACTGTTTAGTTTAACTCGCCTTTGCTTTCATTTTTCTCTGTAATCCCACACTTATTTTTTATTTAATTTTTTCGCCACGTGCAATGTAAAATGCTGGAAGTAAAATAAGAATTTCCCCACAAGCGTAACAAATTTCCTTTGAAATAATCTGTCTAGTGGGGCAATTGCTCTAGGAAATAATCCATGCGGCTTTTTTTTATGAAAAAAAGTGACAAGCACTAGAAAAGAAGTCCCCCATCCACGTTGCACACACATTATGAAAGTGTGTGCAACCTACATTTGCAAGCTTGATTCTGTCGTTTGTTTCAGAGTCTGTTAAAGTCTGAAAAATGCTTAAATGGTATTGCATTTCCTGGTTTGAATTACTGAACAAATTGAACAACATAGTGCGTTAGTTAATGAGCTGTACCTCAGAAACATCTCTATAAAGAGACAGGAGAAGTGCTAGTGGAATTGTTCCATTTGAATTATTGCATTCAAGTGTACCCCAAAGGAAATGCACGGAGAGGAAATTGAATGAAGAAAAGGCAGTGAGAATACAAGATGTGACATATGATCAAAGATTGGGATGATGCAATTTGAAAGGTGAATCACCATACGACAGAGAAGGAGAACGCAACATTCGATTTGCAAAAACAAAAATTTGCATAATTTCGTGATTGATAAAGTCACGTCTGTTAAACTGATGTCAGATTTAACTTCATAAACAAATGAAGCATTTAAAGTAAAGCTAAAACAGATAATCTAGAGCTGCATGATTATGTCAAAAATAAACTACTTCTGATTGTTCTCTTTGACTCTGTAATCATGTCATTTTCATTAATAACATTTACAAATGATGGCAACTGTGTGCCATTTCCCTTATGTATGTGTATTGGCAGGTCCAAAGAGAAACTCAAACTCTTATTTGCATGCATGTGCACAACAGACACCTCTGCAGTCAAACTGTAAAAAGTGCTGTGATTTTAACAGTGAAAACTGTAAAAATGCTTCATTAAAACCTGTTAAAAAGTTAATGGTACATTCTTGTAAAATTTACAGAAAACTCAAGTATACAAAATTCCATTCATTGCATTTTAAATTTTGTTTAGATATTTATGTTTTTTCTTTGAAATAACTGCGTTTCTTAGTTTTTTTATCAGTTATGTTTATTAGGGCTGTATGTTACATGTAATGCTTTAAGTACTTTAATAGGTTGGTTTATTAAGATTATATCAACATATTGGTATGTTGTTACCATATTTTTACGGTCGAATTCTGGCAACCACAGCTGCCATATTTTTTACAGAATTTTCTTTTTTACAGTGTTGTTACAAAACTCAAGCAAGAAGGGTGTTGCACAATCAACAGTTTCACGTTTAGTTAATCACAGCAGCCTTAATCATAATCTTGACTTATTTTTTTTACGATTTTTACAGTTGTTCTAAAAGTTTGCTATTTTTTATTATCACATAACTGTCCCTTGAGTTCATCAGCATTCAGCAGTTAGGCCAGATTAGAGTTAGAGTCCATTAATTCACCAAAAATGAATTTAGGAACTCTAAAGCATACAAAACTAGAGGGCTGCATTGGGATTGGGACCCGCCGGGTCCCGCAGGACCCAACGCAAATCTCGCAGGAGGTGGGCGGTTTGAACTTAGCCGCGGGCCGGAATGAAGAAAACAGTCTCTCAGGGCTCTACACCAAACCTTTTGATCTATGGCTATGCTAACGGATCTGTCAGTCGGAGTGATTCAGAGGCTAGTGAATGAACTCTGGCTTGAGTTTGCATGACAAGCAACAGTTGCAAATGAAGTGATTTACATAAGAAACAGGCGCTTCGACCGTTAGCATCACTTCATGCCTTGCCGGATCACAAACAATGACTACCCCTGCATTGCATTCTCTTCATTACAGCACTACGGACTCTGTTTCCACTGAAGAGAAGGTGTTGAAAGGAAATGATTAGAGGGAAATAGGCTTTTCAGATATTCTGACTTCTAAACCCTTGACCATATTTTGCCATTATTTCAGCATTCAATACCATGAGGCCTAATGTATTTTCTCCTCTTTGCGCTACTTGGCCTTGTCTGTCCTACAAGTGCCTTTTGCTATGAGTGGATGAAAATTGACTTAATAACAGAAAATGCGGGATACTGAGCGGGGAGCTGATTGCTAATGCGGTGCCACTGCTTTGCTGCAAAGTCATTTATGGCAGAATTAAATGAAAGGGAATGAGGAGATTTGTCATTAAGTATTTGACAGGATATAAATCAGAATCCTGTGAATTCGGATGGTGAGGCGCATTGCCACACATTTAGATTATGAAATATTTAAGTGGCTAATTATAGCAACTAAGCAAAATTATGATTCTATGCACAGCGCAGAAAAATATCCTCATTTCCAGAAGCTGTGAAAATGTTAGAATGACAATTTCAGAATTTGAACATGTATTCAAGCAACAGAATTGGAAAAAGATATTAATGTTTTTATCGACGATTAACTATATTATTTTAGAAATATATATATATATATATATAATGTTGTCATTTAGCTCTACAAAACGATTTATCTGGCTCACAACTCAGAGTATGAAATAAGATGCCTGACATAAACAAATGTATTCATACCTGCCCTCAAATACGCACAGACACAAACACACAATCATTTTTGCTAACTGCATTGATTGTACTTTAGAAGAGTGTTTAATGAGCATGGGTAAAAAAATACAATCGGGAGAGACCCATTCCACTGGGAATTTTAATGAGTGTATTGACTGAGAAGATGTCTGGGTCTGTTGATGAATGATTATAAGTGAAGCACATTGCTTTCACCTTCATAAACAATACAGTCTGCAGCATATTAGTACACAGAATAGAAACTAAATATCTGGGAGGTGTTTGAAAACATTTTAAAGGAAAAAAAAATATCGGTCTTAAAGAGCATTTGATTATATTATTTCAAATAGATAAATTCCTTGTTTTAAGCCACTTAATAAAGTGTGTGTATGCAACTGGTCTGCACAGAACATCATTCATACCAGTATTTCTCAGTTAATATGTATAAGGTGAATGGCATAATTTAGTTTTACAGTTAAAACATGTTATACACCATTTTAGTAAACATCCTGCCTGTGATAGATGATTTTAAATTGTCCTATTAGATAACAATTGCATTTTAAACATTGCATTTTAAAATGTAATTTACAATTTAAAATGTAACGTATTTTTCAATATGTATGTGTCTGTATGCAAATTATTTATATAATAGATAGAATTAATTTTTATTTCATGCCAACTTGAAAGCTTTAGATGGAATATGTTAGCCGACAGGAACATGCCAACAACCCATTTATGTACATTTTACATGAACTGTAAAATGCCGGAACCATTGTCATCATAATTTCTCACTAAACATGACTAGTACATCATATGGGAAAAGCATTGAGAGCCGATATTCATAAAAAACTTCAAACAGAAAATCTGTTTAAATCAAACAGAAAAAAATTTAAATAAATAAATGTAACAAACATGCATCTCTTATAATTTGGTTCTCACCTTCTTCTGTTCCCATAGAAAGAACCCTAAAATTCCCTACCAAGTCACCAAAAAAAAACAGCTTCTGGTTTCGGGACAGTATTTAGGATGATCAAGTGTGACAATAATAAACCATAAAACCTTAAGCCTTGAATATTGCTGATGAATTCCAAAAGATTGAGATCTTGGCCCGTCAGCTGTTGTAATCCACAGGGGACACTGCTCTTGATAAGCTATGATTGAACTTCTTCAAATGTAATAATGATTTAAAAAATAAATAAAACAGGCATGTGTTTCTCAGTTTGGTTCTTGCCTTTTTCCTTCCCATAGATAAGGCCCTTACCCCCCCCCCTACCGAGTCACCATAACAACCAACAAGTTTTGGTACAATATTTATAATGAACAAAATGAAGTTCGAAGTGAATCCTGCAATATCTTCAGATGTCTATCTTTGAGGCTATCGAATGCAACAGATTGAGCAGATTAAGACTCACCACAAACACTTTTCATTACCCTCTGCACAGAGAGCACTATTTCAGAACAGTTTTCATTCAAGAAATGCTAGTCGTGGCTTTTATTGGAATTACTTCACTAAGCCGGCAAGGATTTGGAGATGAACACCCTCCCCGTTCCTGACAAACTGCTTATCGACAAGTAGTAAATACCAGAAACAGTAAGACCTTAAGCCTTGATTATTGCTGATGAATTTGAAAAGTTAGCGATCTTGGTCTGTCAGCTTTTGTAAGCAGCAGGGGAGACCGCCTTTGATAAGCTATGATTGTACTCATTCAAATGTAATAGTTATTCATGGCAAATACGAACATTAAAGTTGAACGCTGCATTTAAGGGTGCAACTAAAACAAGATCAAAAGCCACATTAAGCAACAGGAAATTAGACACTATTACTGCTAGTGTTATATAAAACAGACATTTTACTGCACAAGACCATTGTTTTCACTCCAAGTTAAATAACTACACACTCATGTGACAAGTTCATTCAAATCATTGCTGATTAGCCACTGGATATGAACATTGGTGGGACATGCACGAAGATACTCAGGAAATTGATGTGACATGTCTTGTGCATCAACTGTGCCACTCAAGCTGTCATCAAACTCTTTCATGCATGACTGTCACCAAAGTACCTCTACATTTCAGTGTCTCTGCAGGCACAACGGAAAAGTTTAATGAATACGTAAGCATCGTCCTTATGTAGACCTACTGTATGAGATGTATGTCTTTTGGCATTGCGAAACTCTTTAGGATCACTTTGCTAATCACTCACTAATCTTCTCACATTAGGAAGGACATTTCATTTGAAGCTGCTGGCAGAACTAGGAGATGGTTTTCATCATATTTATATTTCAATGACTCATTAGTGACTGCTCCTATAAGTATGCAAGCCACCTGCCATATCAAAATAGCTAATGTAGAATTATGGTATCTACATAAACATCTGAGGTCTTCATGATTAAAAAACAGCTTCTGTTTTGGTTTGTACTTTGAACAAGAAAGATTTTAGAAGAGTATTTGTAATGCGTAACCTATGGAACAAAAATCCTGCTGTAAGTATTTGAAATAAAAAGCTTGTTGAATTCCGCAAATCGAAAAAAAATACATTGCAATTAACAGTGCTTGCATTTTAATGCATTGTATTTTTATGGCTTGCATTTTTATGCGCTGCATTTTAACATGGTTGTATATTTACAAACGCAAACATTTCACAAACATTATTGTTAAAATTCAGTAATCAATATTCACCTTACAAAGTTCATTTTCAAAATATTCAGTTTGTTTAATTATTTAAGCAATAATATTCGCCAGGCATTGGTTAGTTTTGTTTCACTTTACAAATTCGATTCCTAAAATTCAGTGGTTCAAATACGACAGAGCACACATCCATGAATTGCAGGAAAAGCAGTAGATTACCAATCCAAGTGCCATCTGCAGTTAGACGTCTTCTGCTGCTGGTGCTAGCAGCTTTGAGTGTGAACGTCTTCATCAAAGTGTTTGCTGTAAGATATTATTTTAGGGCTGCACTGTTAATAGAAATACTTTATTCCCCCTTTCTATCTATATTTCACTCCTCCATAAAAGCCAACTCTCACGTGTAAATCAGTAAAATCGTGTAGCGGTCAAATGCCTGCATAATTAGTGATTCACGTAAATCCTCATTAGTTATGCAATGAATTAACAATAAAAAAGACTGAAAAGACATGTAACAATAAATATAATTAACCCTTCCATTCGGCAGAAAGCCTGCCAAGCCATTCCCAGGGTTTCAAATAGGGTTATGGGGGAAATAAAGAGATGGTTAGAACTTTCCGCCCTACGAGTGAAGTGTCAACAAGTAAAAGATTTGTGGTGCTTTGAAAACAACTCCAAAAACAGAAAAGCTCATTCAAGACTTAAGGAGGTGCAGAATTGTGGCAGCCCTAACCTACATCAACGAGGACCATGTGGAAAGGTCCACATCTTAAAATTTCTGGGAGTCCACATATCCAATGATCTCTCTAGGTCTGCTAACAGCTCAGCAAAAAAAAAAAGGCACAGCACTTCCTCGGAGAACTCAGGAGAAACAACTTGGGAGTGTGAGCTGCTGGCGTCCTTTTACCGCTACTCCATCAAAAGCATGCCAGTGTACTGTATTTCAGTATGGTACTCCAGTTGCACTGGAGCAGACAAAAGAGCCCTACAAAGGATAATCAACACAACCCTTACATATACATACATATACACACACACATATATATATATACACACACATAAAAATCTCAAAAGTTAAGCATATAAATGTGTGAGTGTGTATGCAGACATAAACACACACACACACACACACACTAGATCCACATTGTAATTTTTGTATGTATTATTGAACGTTTTAAATAATTTTAAACTCTGACACTTCCAATTAAACTTGTTTTTGCTACCATATAGTACATTAAAAACCTCAGTTAATTATCTTTGATTGGCTAATTACTTTGCATAAGAAATGAATTATAACACCCCGGCCAAGCTGTTGTATGTATATATTTGTGATAAAATGTTGGTGAGAATAACATTATGAACACGAGAAAGAACAAAGAAAATGTATTTTTCATTAAATGTCCCTTTAAATAACGGTATTCATTATATGATTTAAACGCATCCATCAGTAAGTAGTTAGCTAATGAAACCATATGTAAATTGCAGAACACTGTGAAATTACACATTACTATTGTTATGGCTTTTTAAATGATGAGATTCAGGTTGCACTGTATATTCCCATAAAATGGCTCTAATGAAGCATGGTTTATGAGGACGAGCGCAGGCCATCACAAGAGCAGTGCAGTTCATTATGAATGTTCGACAGGTGTTTACTATTTTTCGACACAGCACAATCAGATGATAGACATCAGTATTGATGGGATATCTATACCCTGGAGCTAAAGCGGTCATGTCAATAGATTGTTACCTGCTGACACTTCCCCAGAGAGAACCGAGCTGTAGATGCAGCCTTGAGTTTGACAGGGGTCATCGATATCACAGACTCATACCTCAGCTTCAGTGGCCGCACATTTACCCCATTATCACTGACCTCCAGATTTGGCAGTTTTACTTACTCAGCAAACAAAAACTCACACAGTCCAACCTGAGTGCATTGTGATTGCTGCTGTTTCTCTATTGTTTAAAGATGGCAGTGACGGCGTGATCTTTTTAACTAATCCATTAATAGGTGATGCCATGATGACTTGCTACTTCAGTTTTCCATGACTAAGTGGTCAGAAAAGTCTGCAATTTATGCTATAAAAGTAAAAAATCAAAATAATTAGCACCAAACGCAAAGCGGATAACAGCCAATTTAGTACACAAAACAGCCCGCTTGAGTCACGTTCAGATCAGGTAGGCCTTTTAAGGACACGTGTGATATCACTGAAGTCGTTTTCAAAGGGAATGCTTCCAATTTCATGAAAGCGTTGAAAATGAGGCCATGCTATTAGGTCAGAATGTATTCAACCTGTTGCACAATGCTTTCAAGTCAGACTTGTCATGCTTCAGATAGGACCGATAAAAGGAAACAATGCGGAGTCAATGGTTAGCGATGATTTCTTGATCTCTCTTGCGAGAGCCGGCAGATAAAAGGAAACAAGCCATTTCTATTAAATATTCAAGAAACTCTCACAAGCCGAGCGTATGATTTATTGATTGAAAAAGCGGAACAATAGAGAGCAACTTTTTTAAAAGCTCCTTGGAGTGAAGGCAACTTTTTATTAATGTGTAAGGGGTAGAAGAACCACCAGGACCTCTCTGGAGCCATTTAAACGTTTAGCTCGGCTGTACTGGGTTAACGCCATTCACAAGACGCTAATGGACTGCCCTGGGAACTTTTCTCAAAGCTAGCACCAAGGTTAGCCTTCCTTCAAAACAATCCTTCGGGGGAGATATTAAATCCACCTAGAGACTGGAGAAATAGGCTGAGAGGGGGAAAAAGCTGAAACAGCAATTTGTTTTTTAAATCAAGCAGAGGCTTGGGAATACGGGACGTTCAGGATCACCATTCCACAAGCGCCTTTACAAAGTGGGTGTTTTATGCTATGTTGGGCTTTTGCTCCTTAATAGGCCACAGTAGAGAAGTCGTTTGCGCTGCCGCTTTGCAGTCCATTGCATTTTGGCCTATCTATGCATTTATACAAGTTGTAAAGGCCAGTGTCCGTGTGCGGTTAAGGTTGTTGTACCCCACCAGCATACACAAGTTTTGAGCTAATTTGTGTACCCTATCCTACAGCTGTCTCAACCTCTCTCCCTGGTGGCAAAAATAAATAGCAGATCTGTTGTTTAGTTTTTACTTAAATTGGTACCTGTACTGTAAAGGTACTGCATAAATATAGAGTCTATGAATATTAATTTTTTTTCTTAATATAACATAAAATGTAATTTCAGATTTTTCGACACACATATAAGCACCAATGTTTACTTTTAACATTTGTCAAGAGTTTTTGACCCTCTTGTAATTTAGTGTTACATGACAATTTTTTCAATTCTTTTCCTTTCTGTGAGCTTTTTAATTGACTTTAACACAGTTTTAAATACGTAGATACAACATTAACAACTTGTTCTCATTATCATGATTTGCATGCCTGACATATTAGAAAGGTCAGAAGCCGCATGAGAGTTGAGAGATGCAGTCGGAAACAATCCCATCAAAGGGATTTCAGAAGGTGTAGTCTATTAAAAACATCAGAATAATCTACATATATTAGAGGCAACATTAAGTCACAATTAACGTATACGTTTTTATACTGTCGTGACCAACATTGCACATCAGAGCCCAGGTTGACGATTTAAAATTTCTAATGGAAGGACAATTTTTGAGAATAGTCTTTCTTGTCAATGAATCCAACGAATGTCACTGAGCACCAAAACAGTTTGAAAACCAATATTATTCAAAATACATTCTTTTTTGTTCCACAGAATAAAGGGAGGTCATTGAGGTATTTGTATTATTTTTTGGTTTTCAAGGATTGAAGGTTGAAAGTTGTTGTTTTTTTGGTCTACTATTAGGCACTTCACAGTTTGTCAGAAGTACTTGAACTAAACTGAAAAAAATCCATGCCTGAACTTTTATGTAATAATTGATTTCAGTAACCTGAAGCACAGAGCAGTGTAACTACCCCTTTTTAGGCCTGTCCCACTACAACCACTTCTGAAGTCCCTCCAGAGCATAAGCACAGGTCCACACACTAAAAGTGCTATGCCAGGTTCAATTTTAAAGCGGCCGGTCACAAGTATTAGCTTAAGGTTCTAACAGTTTTAAAGTGCCCCTATTATGCCATTTTAAGGGTTGCTAATATTGTTTAACAAGTCACTTAAAACAGGTTTATATGTGT
>JAUCMT010000105.1:19816847-19856255 GCA_032357475.1 Enteromius thamalakanensis
TCTTTTCGACTGAAGAAAGAAAGACATGGACATCTTGGATGACATGGTGGTGAGTAAATTATCAGCAAAAGTTTTTTGAAAGTGAACTTCTCCTTTAACAACTACCATACTAACTATTAAAAGGCAGCAAATTAGGAATTTATTGAGGGAACAGTCAGTAGTTAATAGTGAATAAGTGGTCCCTATCCTAAAGTGTTACCTATATATATATATATATATATATATGCTGCTATTAAAAAGGGTTACAGTTAAGGTTAGAGACAGGTTCATTGTATGGTAGTTGTGATGACAGAGGCAATGGAAATTTATGTACATAACGGCCAGGTTTCATAAACCTTCGCCTAAGCCAGGGTTAGAACATAGTTCAATTAGGACATTTAAGATTTTACTCCTATTAATTTAATTGCTGTCATGCAATTTGAGATCCAATCAAAAATAGTCATCGTTTTTACATCAGAAAAAACTTTACATCAGAATTATACTTTTAAAATAAATGTCTTAACACTAGCGCCATTGTTTGGCCTTTCTTTCATATACTCCATGAAAACACGTTCAAAGCAAAAAGAAAGCCGGAATTGTGCAAAGCAGGAGAGCTCTGTACTGCACCGTAAGAGCTATGATCATGCATGCCTTTTTGATGTCTTTGTTAATTGGCAGCCTATTAGAAGTGCTAATAGTGCAGCAGGAAGCCACAGCTTGAGACATAAATGTGATCGGGGCCAATCATTAGTCACGCCTCAATCAACCTGAGCCTGACACCTGCTGCCACCTATAGCTAATCAATCAGAGCTTCATAATCTTATTACCCATAGCTGTCACACCATCTAATAAAGCACGCAAAGTCTGCAGGCTGCGGACACACATGCAAAACAAACAATCGTGGATTATTATGCAAATAAAGCATGCAAAGAGTAAGATAGCTTGACACCTCGTGGTTCTGTATTAACACAGCTCAGCATGATTACTTCAAAAAACTGTGCTACTTGGAGGGAAATACAGGAATCATGTTGTTTATCTTGTATAATAATGCATCTAAATTAAATGACATTACTTGTGAACCTACAGCCATACTTGGTCAAACAAGACGAATATTAATATTTAATTATAATGGAAGTAGAGAGCATAAACGAATACATAAACCAAAGATTTATATGAAGTCTTTCTGAAATATTTATGTCAGTAAAAGGTCTACATGGGTGCCATGTGGGGTCTTGAACTATTATTGATAGTAGATATTTCATGAAGTGCTTTCCTGACAGACACAAGAGTGCAGAGCAGGAGCCATTGATTGAGGAAACGTTCTACATTAACCTTCCCGAGACAAAATACACAGCACAGAAAACATCTGTTAAAGTGCATCTGAAGGTTGAGGCGGAAGGGTGAGACTACGTCAGAGAAAGAGGAGGAAAGAATAAAAAGTACAGTCATTAAGCATAAAAAGGCCATTTGTGATGACCTGGTGTAATATTGTGAAATACTATTACGATTTGTTTTAAATCTTGTCTCTTTCAAAATATAACTGATTTCTTCAATGGCTTTCATGAATACATTTTAAAAATGTAAATTTTCTTGCCCTAGTAGAAAAATAAAAATCATGCTAAATATATACTTAAATTCTGCTAAACTAGAAAATAATTGTACTTAATGTACTTAAATTCAAGGCTTAATATTTAGAAGTAGTCCAATTATTATTAAATTAAAAATGTTATATCAGTCAGTATTATTTCAGTAAATATGGTAATAGATTTGAATTATACTTAGTATGAAATAAATATATTTTAAATATTAAATATTTTACTAGTGTAATTCTCAATAAACATTTATTATTGTTATATTCAAATTAAACAGTTGTACTGTCTAATAATTTGACTGATTAATATATTATACTTATTTTTAAAATGAATTGATGAATAGAAATGATGTAATACTTGAACACATGTAATTTTAAATGTCTTTACTGTCACTTTTGGTTAACTTAATGCATCCTTAAAAAACAAACTAAACTTAATTATAAAAAAAAAGAAAAAAGTGTGTACATATAAATATAAATCCCAGTCTAGTATGTTAGAGCACAGTGTCAGGGTTGATCGCAACACAACCAAAGTGGTCATGAATACTTTATTTCATAAACTGACAGGGGGCATCCTTGGAAGGGAAGAGTGGAGAATTCATTTAGCACACTCACATATTCCCACACACATACACACAATTTCATAAGGAGCTCCATTGAATTGTATAATTCCACACAGGAGAGAAAATCAGATGGAGGGCCTCTTTAATCAAGTTATTTTGGGGGCCATTGAAGTTCTGCTGGCCCTTTTATGGCACATTAGAGTCTAAACTGCAGCTGTCTAACCCCCTCCCCTTACTCCAAGCATATGAGGGTAATGAAATTAGACAGCGTGCTTCATGGTTCAGCATTGTCCTGTGTCTGCCTGGGCTCTTCCCTCACCGCTCTCCAGAGAGGAGTTACCAGGATATTGCTAATCTCTCACAAAAGACGGATTAAGTGAGGAGACAATCAGGAACAGAATGTCAGGCCACCGCACCTGCTGGCCAACATGACAATCACAACACTGCCCCCATCACCCAATGATTTCAGAGCAGAACACAGGGGCACCAAACACACACAAAAACGTGTGCACAAGAATAAAGTGATGTGAGGCAGACTGACCAGCTGTATTAATCAATTTTTTTTTTACGGTCCGGTTCGTCCATACGAATGCTTACCACCTGCTTTTGCAACACGAGAATAAAAAAATGAGACCTAAATCATGCTATAATTAATAAATAAATTAAAGCCTAAAATACACCATCATTAAACTTGCTATTAAAACAAATTGCTCTTACCAGTTTGACATAATTTTATTTTCTTAAACCTGATAAGAGTAGAGTGTCTGAACAAGATGTTATAAAGTAATGGTGGACAAAAGCAATTCTCTTTTAGGCCCAAATACATTTTATGTTCCTCTTCAAAACGACATCGGAAGGTTTCCATTTTTTAACTCTTGGCCTACTTTTGGGATGCTGTGGCCCTTAGCTTTTACAAAGAAACTGGACCTCCTTAAATGAGGGCTTCAAGTTCTGATTGTCACCCAGCGTTTCTTTCCATTACACATTGATCAGCTCTTTAAAAGACCTAAAAAAAACAGAACCAAAGCCTCTCTTATGATGACAAAGCTTTCTTATCTCTGTTCCTCAGGACGCTAACAAGCTAACAGGCAGCAGCTGGTGGCTAAATTATCGCTCTTTCTTGGAAAAGTGCTGCAGTGGATTTTCTTTTAGTTTAGGGAACATATCCACAAGCTGGGTAACAATAAAACATACAGAGCTCATGTTCTTAATCCGCTGCTTGTTACTGGTGTTGCACTTCTAAGGTATATAATGATGAGGTATACATCAGGGTAACGTACTCGGCCATCATTATCTTCCTAGGTGGGCGACACTGATGAACGGTTGAGAGCTAATCACACATGCAATACCGGGTATGTTTTTTATTGGTTCTACACTAATAAAAATTTGGACCGATTTTTTTTTCTATGATATTATTTTATCATTTTAAGGGATTTGCATAAAACTGCATGTGCTTAAAAATGCCATACTAAATAATAATAATAATTATATATTGTTTGTAAATTAATAAATAAAACTGCAGATTTCCTCTCATGTTTAATTCAGCAGCTTTGGCGGAATCCTGGGAAGGCTCCATTCGATGGTCCCTCAAGCGAGTCCAATTTCAGATGAGCTGACTACTGCAGCACTGAGGGGACCGAGGGAGATGTTTGGTTGGCCAGCGATTTTGGAAATCCAGTAAGCTCAGGGGTACAGGGATCAGATCTCAGTGAATATATAATAGGGGTTTGTGGGGGGGATTCAAATGGAAACTGCATAACTGCTGAATGTCAATGACCTTGAAATGAGGGCTGGAGAGAAAGGTGATCTTTCATGCTGATCTGACGTGAGTTAAATGTTCACCTTTTTTGAGGGTTCAATGTTAAAATAACTTTTGAAGATTAGAGCCATGGTGTGTGTGTTTCTCGTTTGAACTCAGATGAGTTCAGCGCTTATAAAGGAGAAAGATAGTCCAGCTAAGCCAGTTGTGTAATACAGACTATTTGTTATTAACAGACTATAAGCTAAACATGCTGCCAACACAGGCAGTATATGGAGAACTTTTCCAACTTTTGATATCATGTGAGAATTTAGCATTGTAGCAATCAAACATTTGTTAGTTAGTATAGATTATTAGAGTCAGATGCAGTTTATGAGCCAGATTTACCAAACACAGAAAGTATAGCGTTAGTGCAATTCTATAAAATGTGCAGACGGGAGGGAAAATTCTTCGGGCAATTTACTGACAATGATCATTTCCATAATGACCAGTGGTAAATCACCAGCATTCTATTGAATAATGGCGTAAATACTAGTAATTAAGTACTAGTAGTTGACGAGGAACAAATGTTAGTAAATCACATTGCATTTCATTTCAATTCTCTCCTCGCATACATTTTTTGCTTGAAAAGGAAATTATTACAAATCCATATTCAATAAGGTCAGACACAAAAACAACGGTTTCCATGTCGTTTTAGCGTGAATTCTTCCTTGTGCTTATTTAGTAAATCCTGAAAGTAATATTTTAACGCCAAAAGACAGTTCGCGCTGGTGCGAGCTGTAAGTAAATCTGGCCCTATATCTGCGGTCCTCTTTTTGGTTTGGTTGCCACCTGCTGGTATGGAGTGTTATTTCATCTCCCATAAAAGTAGAATGAGTGTGCTAATTGGCCATTGGATAAAGTCTTGCAGTGCATTCAGACACTACTTTTTGCCCCAGAAACAGAAAATCCACTTGTCTGTTTTCATCTGCACTAGTTCTTTAATGTCATTTGTGTGCGTCAAACAACCAGATGACCTCAAATCTAACACACATGAGCTAAAATGATTTGCTGTAAAGTTATTGTGATCATGCGATGCCACAATATTCAATCTATGTGAGACTCTGCTGAGTGGATATTGCCGTTTAATCTTCAACTGAAAAGCTGGGACAGTAAAATATAGCTATAGGAGTGTATCCTTTTCAAAAGTCCTTGCCTAATGTCCCCCAAGTGGGAAAAAAAAAAAGAAACACAAGCACTGCATAGTGTTCGCTATTGTTGATTGGAAACGAGAAGGTCAACTTCCTTGACAATAATTTAATGAACAATTACTTTCTGTACCTCATAAATTAATTACCCCAAACCCAGGGTGACAAAAACATAAGCAGCTAGTGAGGTGCCTCAGGCTCTTTGTTCTCATTCCCAGCATGCATGCAGCCAATAAAGCAGGATGCTGTGATGAACGCTGACAAATCTAACAGACATTTATCCTGACACTGACTTCCATAACAATCTGCAGGTACTTTGCTTGAAAGGGGCAGAGAATGTGCAACCTCAAAGGGCTTCACAAGGGGATAATTGGATTGCAAAGTCTGTGGCCTAATTAAATTAAAGCATAAAAACAAGCTGTTTGCCCCTCTCATGTGTGGGAATGAATGCTTAATACGGACATGTCGCAGTTAGCTGGTGATGATGCCACCATCATTTGTTCTCCATGTTCACTTAGAAACTCTGAGGTGGAGTGAGACAAGAGTTGAAGAGAGACGGTGAAGGTCAAGTGGAAGGAGATTTTGTTCTGTCAGAGGAAAGGAGCCTTTTTCTCTCGTTTTTTCATCCGTCTCTCTTATCTTTTGTTGCAACTGCTTAAGTGCTGCCAACTGAAGTGTGATATTAGTATCATCTGCCTCTTCAATTGGAAACGCAATTTTAGTTCAACATGTCCCTTCTGGGGGAGGGACGTTCTTGATGAAGAACGGCGACCGTGCAGATGACTCGTTTTGCATGCCGCGAAGCTCTCGGGGAGTGCTGAACAACTGGCAATAGATAAATCTCATGCTGTCTTCTTATGCCCGCCAGTTTTGTAACTGGAATGTTGTTCTTTTCATGTATAACAGGGTCAAGTTAAATGCCTAGGGATTAAAGCATGCTAAACATATTGTGGTATATTGAAACAAGACAGTAAAGCATTTGCTTATCTCAAAAAGGCAGGCTCATATTCCGAGCTGGTTCTTGTGGCTTGTTGTTGGTACAGAATATGACCAGCACGGGGACATGTGATACCTTCAGTGTTAAATGCTGTGTCACTCATTAAACGCACCAACAAGCACAGTCAGAACAATATGAGAAGCACTACAGCAAGCCTACTGTCAATCACAGCCTCTCTAACACGACCCAGTACAGAACAGCATTGCCCATGGAATGAAAAGGAAAAATTCTGTCATTGTAAACCATTTTTATGTAGATTTTTCTATAGAGTGCAAAAGCATCTTAATATTTTTCATACAACCAAAGTACATAAGCTTTCTTTCGAGCTCCAAATGGACAAATAAAAGCAGTCCATTCCACTCATGTGCTTTGCTACAAAATTTTAGAAGTTCTTTTTTTAATGTTTAATGTTCCATCTGCACCTCTTATTAATTTCTGGCATTTATATTTATATTTTTTTCCCTCAATAGTCGTATGTTCTTTTTGGACCTTCACTGATGGGTTAGTTGAGATTGTTGTTTGGTAAACTTCAGCACAAATTATTCTAAATGTAAAATTTTGAGTAAAATTAATCTGTATTATCTTAGTCCAGATCACTTGTTTTTGGAAAAAAATTTATCAAAACAGACTACAAGCATGTAGTCACATTTGAGAAAGATTTTTGTAAAACTATGCGGTTTTCGGGTTGAAATTAACACTAATGGAAGTAAATTAACAACTTTTATTATTTTCACTCACATTATGGTTGCAGGGATGGATTCTAAATAAATAAATACATAAAAAAAGGCTTATATTCATACAGTGCCTTGAAGAATGCCATGTTATGTTCCCAAAATGATTTCTCAGTATTGAATGATTCAAAACTTTTTGATGTTTACATAATCCACTCCATTTTTAACTGCACATGGTTTTTCTGATGTAGTAAACTTGCTCAGAAGTACAAAGAAATACAAGTCATAATAAAACTGCTTAAAACTAATAGAAAAAAAAACTAAACAAAAATAGTAATGGTATTTTACATTATCTCTAAATGTAGGCTAATGATAATTATGGCTTACTGATGTGACCTATTTGTGTTTTTTTTTCTCAAAAATGCAATTTTGACCGGGTGCTATTTAATTGCTACAAACGATGATAATACAAATTAAGGCTTTCATGTAATCAACATCATCAATTTCTATGAGAATTGAGATATTAAAGGAATGTCTAATTTTTCAACCCAGTGGGAGGCCTTTCTACAGAAGACGAAGAAAAAAGAAACCAATGGATTTGACTCTGAATTCCCATACACATGACATAAAAGCAAAGGAAATGGGATTAAACAGCTGAGTCATACTGGAGGCTGTTCAACTTGCCGGATGGAAAGAAAGTATTAGCAAAGGAGGGCAGGCAAGCGGAGGGATGAGTGAGCCTCTAATTGCAGCAGCCCCAGTGGATTGGGTTTCGGACTGGAGCAGTGCTGGCTATCAATTCTGCTATAGAAATCAATGATAGACTAAAGCTCAGAGAAGCTGGTGTTGCCATAATAGAGCTTTTCCCAGTCCTGGAGTAACAGAGCTATGAGAGACATTCATGTAATACCATTCACTCAAGAGACCATAGAAGAAGAAAAAAAAAATCTTAAGAAAGATATTTGTAATCCTAACAAAGAGCAACAGGGCTCAATTTGGAGGGGTGATTTCAACAAACAACTGTGCCGCTTTCAGAATTAAAACTCTCCATCTTATTCATTTAACAGCAGCAGCATGCCATGCTGAAGAGGCATAGTAAAGTACACCAGATTGTGGTAAATTGTCAAATGGCATTTTTAACTGTTACACATTTAGAATAAGCCAAAACCAGCTAGATTGCATAAAGTCCAGGTTCTGTACCTCTGCAAAATGCTGGTCCTTGATTAGAATTTAATTAGAACAAAACTAAGTAGCAAATGTCACACAAGCCGGTCAGTCAATACAACCCCATTAACTCAGCATGCAGAGGATTACCATGCTGCACTTGTTCCGCCACCTACATCAGTCAATTGAGTCCTCTTAAATCTGCTAGAGACCAATGTAGAGAAAAAGCACTGCAATCACTGTGGAAACACCCACAACTAGCCTTTATTTACACTTCTCAGGCTTCCCATATTGTGGGTTGTGTACTGCTGGAGGAATATTACGCTTATCAAGTGGTTAACAGGTTCATTCAAACCACTGCCAATGAAAAGTTAACTGAAACAAGGAGAATGGAGAGAAAAAAAGATTAAATAAATACATGAAAATGCACAGTAGTTCATTTGTCAGATAAATTGATGGAGTTTTTCATGCATTTAAATGACCTTGTTTTTGCAAACCCCCTGCTTTACCAGTCGATCTACATGAAGTTACACCCCAGTAAACACCCCAACCTTCCCCTTAGCCTGACCCCTTGAAATCTGATTTTTGTGCAGTTTGCTGTTACTAATAAAGCAATCAGGAAACATGCCAAACCAAATTCAGGATTTTTGACTTAATTGATCGTGATAAAATTTAGCCTCTGGATGATCAACACCCGTTTCTTCATATTTAATTTCCTCCCTAAAATTGGTTGGCATGGAACCAATAAGCAAATGCAGATTTGGCGCTTCTGCCTTTTATAGAATATGGAAAATTAATAAATAAATTATATGAATAATAGATGTACACTTTCAATTATGTACACTCCTAAAATTAAAGGTGCTTTACAAGGCCCTCAAATAACCTTGGTTCCATAAAGAACTTCTGAAGAACATTTCTGTTTCACAAAAGGTACTTTGTGGTGAAAGAAGGTTCTTTTGAAGGTTCTTTAGAGTAAAAAGGTAAGAAAGGGTTGAATGACTTCTAAATGAATTCTTTGTGGAACCAAAAATTATTCTTTTATGGCATCACAGGTACAGTCACAGCTTTAAAACATGCTTTTTTCCCCCTGTGTGTATTTATTAAAGTGCCCCTATTATGGATTTTTGAAAATGACCTTTTGTGGAGTCAGTAACACAGCTCTTATTTAATGAAAAATCCTGCAAAAGTTTTCCATCTGAAAGTGCACCGTGTCTCTCAGTAGAAAGAGTTGACTCGGAATCATTGAAACAAGTCATTTCTAAGAAAACGAATCTCAAGCAATGTCATGTTAATGTAAACATGAAACATTAGAACTTGATTTTCTGTTTGTTAGAATGACAAAATTAAAATCTAAATTAAAACACTGCTTTAAATTAAATCGACCAATCACTGCAGAATTAGCATCACGCAAAAGAGGTGTTTGGAAAAATAATTGGTTAAACAAATCATTTGGGAGAGCAAAAGGTAAAAATAAGAATGAAAAATAAGAAATGATAAAAAAAGGAAAGTGTTTTTTGACCTTGCATGCATGTTAACCTATCGTTGGAACTCCCCAAACCAAAATATGAACCTTTCAAAACCAATAGCGGCACTTTGATCTTCACTCATTAAGCTATAGCACATAATACCCCACCAATGTTCCTTTCTCCTTAAAATACGATATTTGTGCAGTTTACTGTTACTAATAAACCAATACAGGAACATTCCAAATCAGAATTGATTTAGATTTTTTGACTTGACTGATCATGATTAAACATAGCCTCGGCAAAATCAATTCCTTCAATTACTGAACAGACTTCCTCATCTGTTTAACTCTCTAAAATTGCTTGACATGTAACCAATGAGGGTATGCAGATCTGCCACTTTTGCTTTTATTGAATATGGAAAATAAATAAGAGGTACACAACAAATGATGTTTTGATGAAGCTGAAGTGACTTGCTTGCCATTTCTCCTGTGTCTGGGCTTTTATTTCGCATGACATCACTTTTAAAATCGCGTCTGTGCTCAGATTCAGTGCTCTAACAACTTGAATACTAAGAACTGATTGCCAAACATGAAAATGCTGTTACACAGAGCAGGATGGGTAAATAATTTACTTGCAGCAGTGCACTATGCAATTTGGAGAATAAGTTTTATTTATGTTTTTCCCATAAACAAATCATTTTCAATCCTTCTGCACTCTTTGATGGAGGACGGCCCATTTTTGTGTCCATTTTATTATTTTTTTTTTAACTGTGAATAGGATGCAAAGCTTATCCAATTAACTAGTCACATGACAGGCAGCTGCCATGTTGATAAATGCCAATCCCAGTGCACAAGTCTGCGCAAATTAAATAGACAGCCCTCCCTTGACAAATAACAGCTTTCTGAATTTACGCTCGCCTTATAGCTGTCATTCTGAGGTTATAGGCCTCGGGTCATGATATACGACTCAATCTTCGGACGGCCTGACTTTGTGACAGTGAACTGTCGGGCAGAGAGGAAATTCATTTGTTTTGCTAATTCAGTTTCACTCCGAGGCTTTTTCCACCCAAGCTGTCATTTGGAGTCCATCATGGAGGAAGAGCAAGCAGCATCTGTGCCAGTATCCCCTTCATAAAGAAGTTACACATCAATGCCATTGATGGATAGTGCATCTTAATGGCAGAACTGTGTTTTAGGGCAAATTATATTTGCTTTCTATGCAATTCTTGAAGTAAAAGGTCATGAGAAATATCCTTTCTCCATGGAAACAAACAAAATGGATGTTAAAAATGGTTATATTTGTCTATGCTGTAATTACAATGAAGAAAGACTTTGAGACTGGCATTGAAAGCAAATTATTCAGAAGGTGGTGAACAGACTTCTTTTATCATCACTCCGCAGACTTCAAATAAGACCGAACATATAAATATTATTGGCCCCGAGTTTGCCGGTTCAATATTTTGCCTTTATAGCACACCACACCTCCAACACGATTTAACTTCATCTTCCTCACATAAATCAAAAGTGTGGTTGTACAGAATCCTCAGCATAGTCTCCCTGAAGAGCAACAGAGAGAAAATGTCAGAGCGTATCATAACCAACCCGCAGCCCATTTTTACATGAGTTATGACACTTGCTCTCAAGTGTGCATGTACTAGATGTATAACACATGTAACACAAGGCCTTAACTCTATGACCTTAACTCTATGTGTGTGTATTTTAAATATGAACCTGGGCTACAAAAGCAGTCATAAGTAGCACATGTATATTTGTAGCAATAGCCAAAAATACAATGAATGGGTCAAAATGATTATTATTTTTATTTATGCCAAAAATCATTACAATCTTATGTTCCATATTTTGTAAATATCCAACCACATATATATCAAGATTTTTAAATTAGTAACATGCATTGCTGAGAAGTCCATTTGGACACCTTTTACTTCAAGGTTTTTGCAACCTTTCCTTCCTTTGCAACCTTTCTAGTTCTCTTATATGGGCTCAAATAGAATCTTAGACTAAATACATCAATGGAAATCATAATTTTTCATCTTTCAGATGATGTATAATCTCAAAAATATTTCAAAAATATTTTGGTCCAGGGTCACACATAAGAAAGAAATAACAAGCAAACACATATTAGGGAGATATTTATGTAAAGAGAGGGTCATAACAACCTTGTTTAATGAAACAATTATACAATATATTAAAGATTGCTTATTATCATTAACATGCACTGCTATAACTTGCATTTATTGCATATATAGTTATTCAGAAGAGATATTTTGTATACATAATCACCACATTTTTCTATTTAATTTTAACATTTCTTTCCATAAATTAAATTAATCAATTTATGCAGCAATTATATGTTAAATTCCTAAAAAAAAAAAAAAAAAAGTGGTAGCAAAGACTTAAGACAATCTTATTTTATCAAGTAAGAGAAAACATGCATAATTAATTAATTGATCAAGAAATATATATATAGCCTACATTTAGACAGAAAGGTAATTCAGAGATAAATAATCAAATAAAATATACATAAAAATCTATTTAAATAATTCTCTCTCTCTCACACACTTGTATAAGTGGTTTATAGGGACTATCCATAGCGTAATGGTTTATAAATACCTTGCAAACTGTATTTTTTATTTCCTTACTATAACCTTCGTAAAAAAAACTACTGCTTATTTATGAATTTCAAAGTAGTTCTTTTTTTCCTTTTCTGTACAAGGACACATAAAGTGTCCTCATAAACCATGTTTCTGTTGTAATACGCATGTTATTATACACATTTGTGTCCTCATAAACCATGCATTCAAGCACACACACATTGTGGATTTCTTTATTAACACAAGATTCTCATCCATGTGACAAATAATGTTATATAAATCTATTTTGCAGTTCAAACCATACTTCAAAATTCTTATTTGGCAGCACTGCTGCTGATTTGAAATATGATGCCCACGTCACAGTCATAATGGACTATAGTTGTCCCCTCAGTCTTAGTGTCAAAGCATGATGAATGCCCTATATTATCATCTGAGAGGAAGCAAGGTCTCTCTATACCACCAACAGCTTCCCAGCAGAACAGCATGACTTGGGTCAACACTATGTACTTACTGCCAACATTTCCTTTTTTTTAGTTTTAATATAACCATGATATTGCCACTAAAAACATATCTAAGATCCTTTGCATCAAATAATATATATCTGCAATAATTATTTCTCTCCGAGAGCTTTTAAACAGCCGACAGTTAGAGTAAACAAAATAATACAGGATATAAAGAGGCAACTATGTAAATGACCATATCATCGTAAAGTCTCATACCGATTAATCTCTCTCTTTCGTGACATTATTCTCCAGGATGTCTTCAGGCAAAATTAATTCCTACTTATGCAGAACATTGTATATGTTCCCATTTGCAGGCGTACTTCAACACAAACACAGTAACCTTGAAAAGCTTTCAAGGACATAAGAAACACACATGCAGCATTGCCATGTTGAAGAGAGCCAGCTGTAGCATTTGGCCTGTTTCTTGTATAATATTGTAATAAAAAAAGAAAGAGGCCAGAATCTTATCCTAACCAGGCCTAATATCCTGCTGCTGTCATTTAGATGATTCAAGACAATGGATGTGCTAATAGAAATGTCCTTTTCTTCAGATTGGAGACTGGGTTTGTGTCGATAAATGCAACATATCTGGACTAAGGGTTGGGTTTGACCAGGGAAAATCAGAGACAGATGCACTCTGCAGGATAATCACCTTGCACAATCTCATGCTGAACTTCTATTTTTCCAGGTAAGATTATATAATGATTGGTTATGATGAGATCTCTCAGTGATATCATGATTGTGGAAAAGCCCAAAAACTCCCATCTGTATCAGGCTCCGTTATGACTGTGTGAGTGATGACAGATGCATGGGTCTAATGCTCTGGCCATGTACTGCTATTTTGTCATAACAGACGTAATAATTTTTAGCTGTTAAAAACATCTTAATTTGCATATGATGTCTGATTGCACATGTCTGTTATTTTCCAGGAATCTAGGAAATTGTAATGTGGGTATCCCACACTGATGTTTACTAATATATAAAATACACACACACATTATATATATATATATATATATATATATATATATATATATACATACAGAGGTGGGTAGTAACGAGTTACATTTACTTCAGTAAATATTTTTTATACTTTTAGAGTGTATTTAAAAATGGGTACTTTTACTCAAGTAATTTTTTTATGAAAAAACTGTACTTTTACTTTATTCCTGTGTGCGACACTCCTCTAGTTACTTCATCTTAATGCTGTAAAAGTTAAAAAAGCTTCTGTTTATTCCAGACTAGCCGTCTACATTTCTCTCTGCAATGAACGATTGGCAAATGATTCATGATATTGAGTCAATTCTGTTCAAAGGCTTGATCAAAATAGTCGGTAAACCAATGAACTGGTTCACAAATCATTTAGAACGATTTGTTCAGTTTCTTGCAGCACACGCTGAGTCTTTTCACTCTTCTCCGTGTCAGAGGTTAATTAATATAGCCTACTTAAAATATAATTTAACTCATTGAAGCAAATCAGAATTTCATAAGTTGTTACTCCAGTTTTCAAACACATACCATCCTTCAGAAATCATTCAAATATATTGATTTATTGCAGTCTTTTGCTGCCTAATATTTTTGGAACCTGTGACATTTCGTTGTGGATACTTTTATACATAAAAGGCTAAAAAGAACAGCATTGATAGTGAATCAACATATTAGAAGGATATCTGAAAGATAATTTGACACTGAAGACTGAAGGTAAAGGCTGATGAAAATTCTGACTTGCATCGATGAAATGAATTACATTTAAAAAATAAGCATTAACATCCGTGTGTGTGTTACAGTTAAAACTTAATCAATTAATCAATTTTCCACTTATGTTATTCTGGGTGCATCAGATATGTTTATAACAGGTTATCTTAAGGGTTATTACATTGTTTTAATTGTAGTTTTAGTATAACATTATAACACCATTGATATGTTTTCTTTTTTTTACTTAAAAAATAGGTCAATCCCATGTATAATTATCATTTGAGGCTTAATGCTATAGAAAGGCAATAACGTTTTTTCAGTTAGTGTTTTCATCTTGTTTATATACATTAATAAATATGGCATGCAGTTGCTTCAAACAATGGTATAAACATCATTCAGTGTAAAATGTGAAAATTGCAATTAACAATCGCAATTACATTTTCAAGGGAATAATTGACTTATGTTTTTGTCATAATGGTGCAGACCTATATGTATATATAATACATTTTACCTATATATCTAAATAAAAATAGACCACGGATATTCAGTATATGATCCACAGTAACTAGTAGTTTTTTATTCGAGACTTTTTTACTCTAACTCAAGTAATTGTTCTGAGTATTACTTTTGCTTGAGTCAATATTTCTGCAAGTACTTTAACTTGAGTACAGTTTTTCAGTACTCTACCCACCTCTGTCTAAATATTTATATATATATCTATATATATATATGTGTGTGTGTGTGAGTGTGTGTGTGTTTTATGTTTTTATTTCGAATGAAAACACATACAATATATAAAAAAAACAGTAATATTACTGTATCAAAATAACTTTTATATTTTGAAAATATTTAAAATCTTTTTAATTTAAAATATGATTTAGTCGTGTGATGGCAAAGGTGATTTTTTTAGCAGCTGTTTCTATAGTATTTAATTCGGTTCCCTTCTGAAATCTATAAATGTATATGAAGCGTGTTGCATTCAGTGTTTTCTAAATCCTTTAACATTTTACGTCTTACAAAAATAACAGCAAAAGAACTGGATTCAGTGACATAAGAGAGTATACAAGAAAGAGATAAATGAAAGAAACAAACACCCACAAGCTCATTACCTGTCTATTGATCATGGTCACCCACATGACTGAAATAATCACAACCATATATGTTGTCTTTACATAACATGTCTAAACGGAAGTAGTTTTCTTTGATCGTTTTCTTATTATTTTCTTAGGACTGTTCATGACTAATGTTCTTAAGAAGAGCTTGTTATCAGAGTAAAATGAACTAAAAATTTGATTTCTATATCTCAGCCTGGATTACATAAACAGTAATAATAAAAATAGAATATAATTATATGGTAATTAAAATGACTATATTTACAATCATGGCATATCTTTATAATATATAACTTGTTTATTGATTGATTTTTTCAATTTAAATAAGTTTTTATATCTGTGAGGCCTCCCAAAAAGAGATGGGGCTCCTCCCACCAGCAGTGATGTCATGTATGCACCTGCTGCAACATATACAGAGTCCATCCCACCATTTAAACAATTGATTCAACAGCAATGAATGTGGTTACTTACCATTGCATTGATGCATTTGATGTTAAAATAAAATAACATTTTACACAACATCATAGGGATTTTTTAGGCCACGTTCAGAATTTTTCACATGGTGTCACATTGTTTTTTAGGAAAATGTTTGCTACTCACAAAACCATGCAATGTGAATGTTGCAGTATTTAATATTTCTGCAAACACTCAAATGCTCATCACCTGCAAAGGTGGCACAACAAAGCAGCACGATGGCACCTGGATTTTCAAAATAACTTTTGAACATTTCCTGTTCAGAGGTGGCAAAAAAGGCTTGTGACTAACACCTGCAAATGTAAAACAATTACGGTCTGAATAATCTCAGTGTTTTTTCTTACATAAATCCAGACGAAGAATGTGTGAACAATGAGTTTTTCTAAAAATCACATACATGCACCTGGACAAATCCCCACCTGCTCCCTCTGCTCTATACTGCATGAATAAGCATGTGCTGGAAACCAACCAAGAGCACATGCACCGTTTCAAATCGCAATACCGTCCTCCAGAGACGTCTGGATGGCCCATTTCTACCTCAAAGTTAGCCAAGGGGAGTGCACTAGCAGCTGGTAATTACCGTGCATATGGCTCACCCCCTTAATTAGCACCAGCACTCCAAGTTTCTAATGAGTTTCGATTTTATTTCATTCTGTTTAAGAGACAACTGAAAGAAAAAAAAAGTGCCACACAACAGGTCTGGCAGTGTGGATGCTCTCACATATATTATAAGTGTTGTTGTGACAAATAAAACCCTGATTTGGCAGGCTGATGCAAGACTCAAGCAACTTTTTTTTTATATCCCTGATATAATTTTATCACTTGGTTCCTGTATATACTGCAATACACTGTTTTAGACTGAATGCTTTTTTTTAATACTCATTGAATGCACAGTGTCTAATTTGATTTTTGACCAGGCTGTAGATGTCAAATTATTTAACTGACATTATCTGAGTCACCAGTTCCTCTTTTGATAAGTATGTTTAAAAAAAAAAACAAAAGCATCATACTGTCTGTAATGTGTTTAGATTTTTTAGTCTTTATTTGAATCATTATATTATATATAATTTACTTCTATAATAGGTTTTGCTGAACACTTGAAAACCTCCATTGATTTATGTAACATTAAGCAAAATGAAAATTTAATGAATGTGCCCTTATCCTCAGGCCATCAAATCTGAGTTGGTTTTTCCTTCATTTACAGTTAAAAAGCTTTAGTTATGGATTTGTTTCTTACAAACATTCCACTTTTTAATTCATAATACATCAAGTGATACATTACTTGTGAATTATCGTGATGTTTTTATCAGCTGTTTGGACTCATTCTGACGGCACCCATGCACTGCAGAGCTTTTTCATGGCAATTTTTCATTTTTAAGTGAACGATTCCTATAATGAATGAAAAGTGGGCTTTTTCCATTATAAACAACTGTGGGGAAAAAATGCAAAAATTAACCGGCAGATTTATTGTGACAATATTCACAGAAAAAAACTTTAATAACTTACACTTTTGTTAGTTTGTACTGCTAAAAATGGATAAACCAATATAATATGTTGTTGTCTGTATATAGAAAGCTGTTCACAAAACTACACAGAGCTATATTTGCATTAATAAACTTCTTATTCTGTTACCCAGACAGTAATTACATTTTAAACTCACCAACCCTGGTTTTTGTGTATCAAGGCATTTTCCCTCAGGATATTCCCACTTACACTCAATACATACTATCCCTCAGCAATTATATAGCAATTTTTACAATCTCTTTTCAGCACGACACAGATATTATGTATATTCCACATGTGAGAAGAAAATAAAATAAAGAGAGAAAAAAAAAAGCATGATAATTTTCCTCTGGGAAAGAAGAAGCAAGTAAATAGAGCCATCAATACCAGATACAAAATAGCTGTCTTTTTACGTTTTACAATGTGGGACATTACTTGGATATCACTTCTCTTATTACAAGTATGTGTGTTACACACTGACTGTTCTATTTACAATATCAAATTGTTTACACCTATGTACATTTAAATCTTGGCCTTATACATTACAGTATATTTGAAAGACACCACAAGTCAAATAACTGAAAGACAATGTTATATATGATGGACTACTCTCACTCCCCATATCTCATGATCACATGGTTTCATCTCAATCTTCCATAGAAACTAATGCTTAACGTTAAGCATTTTCTAGAGCGCGAAATACATCTATTAATCATAAGACAGCTGCTGTGTGCACTGTTGTGAATTACAGGAAGGACGTTTCTATTTATACATTAATGGTAAAGTGCTCATGGATTTTGTTTGTCTGTACAACAAAGCAAATTGACTTATCAATAAAATAAAGGCCTCTATGAAGTGATGTCATTAAGAAAAAATGTATCCGACTGGACGTCCCCTAAGCCTTTAGTCTGTGTCCAGTTTCAACTGGTTTTGCTCTTTTCTGGAGCATTAGAGCTGTAATCTGAAATAAAAGCTAATGCACAGGCTCACAGGCTTTTGTTTGTCATTTTGTGCCACAAGCCAACTTTACATTCTTTTTATATGTAAGTGTGATATGCAAATCTATAATACAATAAAAGTGAAATACAATGACAGTACCTGTCATATTTTATTGATGGACCCATACTGATCTTAATGCAAATTGCTTGAGCAGCCTACTGTTGCTATGGTAATCTCTTCAGGTAAACGTGACTTCTATTTGTGAGAGCCTGTTTGGTATCAGATGAATAATACTTGACTCTAACTTCTAACAAAACCTTACCAAACCTTTTGCTCTGATTTTGAGTCCTTATATGGAAGGGCTAGACCTTCCCCAAAATTCCTTATCAAGATAGACTAAACAAAACGAGATGAGACAAAACAAAATTAAATGGAAAATGAAAAAAACTCCAAAACTAAACAATAAACATGTTTCCTGTTTTTACTGTACCTTCAATCAAAAAAATAAAGACACTTCTTACCAATTTTCTATTTATAGTAGTGTATTATATAATATTATTTGAAATTACTCAGTGACCCAGCAATAATTCTTATTTAAAAGTAACAAAAACAGTTGGCTTCATTTTTGCTGAAGGTCGAGTAGTCAAAAGTCTGCCAAAATAAAGCATGAATTCGGTCTGAGAATACTTTTCTTTGCACATACTGTAAGAATGGTTGTACCAGTTATTACTAAATGAGGTCCAAAGACTGATCATTATAACACTGAAACTGCAGTCCTAGTCTGACACATAGACACAGAAAGAAAAACACTCTCAGACACACAAGAGCGCCTACAGAACAGAATGTTTAAATTAAACTCCATATCTGACTTATGAAAAGAACTATTTTTGATATATAAAATGGACTACGCTGCCTAATAGATGTGAGGTTTTGATGACCTTTTAGCTCATTCTGAGAACAGGTGGATAAAATGATGTCCATTAAAAACCCAGGACTTTTAATCTCTAATTCCCAGTGCTGTTTTTTTAGGCCTTTCTCTAAAATGACAACCCATTTTCATTTCCATTTCACACCTTCAAACTTCAACTTAGACCTTGCAATGCCCTCATATGTTTAGGTGGCAGTTTTTTTTCTTTCACATTCTAGAAATAATGACAAGCTAGATGATCTGAAAATACCTAATGGCAGCCCCGCGGCCCAGACATAAGGATGATGCATGACGTTTGACCCTTTTTCATAGCTTTCAAAGTTTATTCATCATGCCTGTCCCATTAAATGCATTTTATATTATTAAATGCAGTGCAGGAAAACAGCATGTTTTAATGCCATCATTGATTGTTAGTTCACCCATTGCCTGTACACGAGCGATAGCTGCAGAGCTGCCTCCATGTGAAGGTTAAACTATATATAGTTTCTCTGAAAGACCATTATTGCGATGCAGCCAACAAAAATGCCTGTTTCCAAGTTAAAAAAGCTGAAAATGACTTACCTGCATTGTTGCATCAGGAACGGAGGAGACATAGAAAAAAGGGGAAGAAAAAAAAAAGAGTTAGAATAACTTTGGTTTTTGAAAAATAAAAAGCCTTTTTTTTCTGTTTTGAAGAACACACACTTGTTTGCCTGGAATCACTGACAGATACTGTGAAAGACACCTTGAAAGTCAAACAATAATGTGGCGTTAAAATTACCCATAACCACACACCATTCCTCAAATTTACCTCCTTCCTTATCTTTGGCCAAAACTTACAATAGGCACATCAAATTAAAGTTCAACCCTGGAATATGTTAACGCATAAAGCAAACACTACATGGAGATAAAAAACGAGGATGCCCTGAAAACAGAAGGGGTGCTGTATTGATAAAGCTGAGCTGTCAACATTGTTAAAGGTTAACATCGCTTCTTCCAGTCAGCGAGTGTAATGGAGTGCTTTCATCACAGGTTGTGATTCACGGCTCTGCAGAAGGAGAAAGACTCCATGCTGAGAGTGACAAATGCTGACCCATGTTCTGTTTAAACTCTTTGGAACACCTGGAGCAAACCTAACACAGGCTATAACTATCAACTACTACAACCATAATGACCATTCATTCAATAGTGGGCTCCAAAAAAGCTTTTATTTAGCATTTTCTCTTTTATTTTTCATTGTAAAGTGTTATGATGATAATATAATTTAATCGGAAAGATAGCGTACCTTGATTTGAAAGAAAAACCTGACAGCCTGCGATATACGATAGTTTTAATATGTTTCAAAGAGCATATTTTGCTCTCATAATGAACGTAAGATCATCTGAGGACATTTTGAGGATGGTCAATGTCGCAAATTTGTTAACATTTGATTCATGACCAAAAAATAGTATAGTTTGGGAAATATTTCTACATCACAGCCTCAAACGTTTTGGTCTCCACTGTGCATATTTTTTTATTTTTTCAAGGACATCAATTTAGCAAAAATTACAGTAAAACATGTATAATATTACATACAATGTTAGGTATTAAAATGATTTCTGAAGGACAATATGAAGACTGGACTACTGAAAATAAAATAAATCCCACGTTTTCTCAAACTTTTGAAAGTCAGTGCACACACACACACACACACACACATAATATAATAACAATAATATACATTTTTTGTATAAAATAACTACAATTAAACTGCATTTAAAGCATTGTATAAATGTTTGGAATAAAATACAATTATAAAACAGTAGATTAGAGTCTTAAAATAATTGACAATGTATGCAGCATGTATTACTCATGAGGCCAATCATATGCATCACCAGCATCAAAGACGTTCAGAGTATGGGTGGGCAAGGACAAACACAATGAAACAACTCTTAGATGTTTCCTGTGCAAAGCAAATGAAGCACACCATTTTGTACCTTTGCTGTAGAGTTTTAACAAATAATGACATTGCCTTGAGGGAGAAGCCAGCATGTAGTGATTTACATTGAGTTACTGTGCTCTGCCAGCCGGGGATGTGAACACTTTTATGAGAATGCGGCTCCTGCTAAGTGAACATTTTATTCTATTTTTGTTGTCACACATCTATTCTCTTTGTTCACAATAAAGTAATGAGATATAGCTGTTCAGGCCTAGCTTAGCTCATTTGCACAATAAAGAAACAGAGAAAAGGAAATAGTTGTTTCTCACAGTATCTCTAGGTAAGATGTTTGCCAAAACCTCTAACAGTGTTAATCTCATCAATGAAAATCTTCACTGGTAAAGTGTTAACGAAGACGAGACAAAAAAAGATGCTGTGACAATAAAAGATTTTAATTAAAACCTGTTATAAAAAATATCAGGGAAACTAATACTACAATTAAATATCACATATTACAATATAAAATGCACATGTGAACTAAGTAACCAAAGTCTATTTAGCATGATTTGGTATTTAGACCCACAACTGGCCTTAATAGTGGTACAATCAGAAATTAATGTGCTATGTGTGACCCTGGACCATAAAACCAGCCATACAGTAAGTAGCATGGGAATATTTGTAGCAATAGCCAAAAATACACTGTATGTGTCAAACTTATTGCTTTTTCTTTTATGCCAAAAGCATTAGAATATTAAGTAGATATTTTGTAAATGTCCTACCGTAAATATATTGGAACTTACAGTGGGTACGAAAAGTATTCAGACCCCCTTAAATTTTTCACTCTTTGTTATATTGCAGCCATTTGCTAAAATCAGTTAAGTTCATTTTCCCTCATGAATGTACACACAGCACCCCGTATTGATAGAAAAACTGAATTGTTGAAATTGTGCAGATTTATTAAAAAAGAAAGACTGAAATATCACATGGTCCTAAGTATTTAGACTCTTTGCTGTGATATATTTAACTCCGGGGCTGGTCATTTCTTCTGATCGTCCTTGAGATGGTTCTACACCTTCATCTGAGTTCAGCTGTGTTTGTTTATACTGTCTTTATATGATCTTACAGCTCACAATGCATGTCAGAGCAAATGAGTCTATGAAGACAAAGGAACTGCTTGAAGAGTCAGAGACAGAAATGTGCCAAGGCACAGATCTGGCCAAGGTTACAAAATAAAATTCTGCTGCACTTTTCTTATGGTTTCTTACGGTTCCTAACCACAGTAGCCTCCATAATCCTTAAATGAAAGATGTTTGGGATGACCAGATCCCTTCCTAGAGCTGGCCGTCCGGCCAAATTGAGCTATGGGGGGAGAAGAGCCTGGGGGAGAGAGGTGAAGAAGAACCCAAAGATCACAGTGGCTGAGCTCCAGAGATGCAGTCGGGAGATGGGAGAAAGTTGTCTGTGAAGTCAGTGAATGTGAAGTCAAGCATCACTGCAGCCCTCCACCAGTCGGGGCTTTATGGCAGAATGGACCGACAGAAGCCTCTCCTCAGTACAAGACACATGAAGGCCTGCAAGGAGTATGCTAAAAAAACACCTTAAGGACTCCAAGATGATGAGAAATAATAAACCAGGCACTGCTCATTGCCTGTCCAATACAGTCCCAACAGTGAAGCTTGGTGGTGGCAGCATCATGCTGTGGGGTTGTGTTTCAGCTGCAGGGACAGGATGACTGTTTGCAATCGAGGGAAAGGTAAATGCAGCGAAGTCCAGAGATATCCTAGACCAAAACATTCTCCAGAGTGCTCAGGACCTCAGACTGGGTCAAAGATTTACCTTCCAACAAGACAATGACCCTAAGCACACAGCTAAAATAAGGAAGGAGTGGCTTCACAACAACTCCGTGACTGTTCACCAAATCCCGGTGTGAAAAACTTGTTGCATCTTTCCCAAAGTATTTGATCAATTTGCTTCTTTGCTTCTACTAAATATTGAGCAAAGGGTCTGAATACTTAGGAGTATGTGATATTGCAGTTTTTATTTTTTTTCTAAATTTGCAAAAATGTCAACAATTCTGTGTTTTTCTGGGCTGTGTACATTAAAGCGGTAAAAAAGGGAATACCTTCCGTACCCACTGTATCTATTTATTTTAGATTTTCAGTTGAGAGTAAATAATGTAAAGCGTGCCTGAGTCACCTGCCTTTGTACGCAAGTGGAACATTAGAGAATAGTCCTTCACGATAGCCTTGACAAAGACTTTGGCAGTGACCCAATCTCAATGTCCTGACAACCACTGTCAGTTCACAAACTCTTCAATCATTGGCCTTGATGTTTCTTGTTTCTCTTAAAAACAGACAGACTGAGACTTTTATTTAGCAGCACAAGCACACCAGAGCTCAGATCAGCTATACGAATATGATTAAGCTCAGTCCAATAACTGAAACACAGCATAAAAAAAAATTACATAAAAAGAATAAAAACCACATAACCTACATAAATACACAACTCTCTTACAGTATGCAATGAACAAAAGTAAATGGTAAGTCCAAGTGGTGTGTGTATTAAAACACATGCATAATAAATATACATTCATAATATATATAGACACACATGCATTTTAGTTCTATGTTGTCTTGAGGTCTTTTCTCTTATACATAAATAGTTAACGGTAAAAAAAATCACCAAATACAGCAAAATACTAAGATTGACTGGATGCACTGCTTTTGATGTCAACAACTCAAGATGGAAAGACATTTTTCCCTTCGTATTGATAAACTTGATTTGCCAGACAGAAATAAATAAACCTGAACATGACTCAAGGTATGTTCAGGTGAAACCCCATGACACCTCTAGTACGTCTAGTGCTGTCAAAGCTACATTATTGATTTAGACCTTTATTTCTAATACTGAAATTCTCTCCATCCACAAGATTTTTTTTTCATGTAGTGTTACAAGGCTGACATTTTCTTTATTAGCAATCTTGCTGTGATTCAGCGGCTTGAAGTTCTGATCATCACAAAACGAAGACCGACGCAGAGATGCTAACAGACTTTTCAATTTCTTGTTAAAGCTCACTTTTTAAATAGGTTGATAAAACCAAAGAGACTTCATTTGTGTTTTGGCTTGATAAAGCTCAGTGGGTGTGAATTGGCATTCAAGTCTAATTCCTTTCATGAGTGCTTAGAGTTAATGCGGCAGTCAAAGCATTAACTTTGAAAGAGACAGCCATTTAAAAGACATAATTATAATAAAACACTTTGTTCTACATTCGCTCTCTTTGCATTATATACTTTTTTGTTCTGTGACTTTAAGCTCATAGACAAGGAAGGCTGCATGATTCAGTTCCTTTTTACTTCTTGCTCTAACAATATGGTGTTCATGTTTCTCTTTTGCATTTTCCTTGTGCTTTTCTAGATGTTGTCTAGCACAATATCCCTCAGATCCAATTGTTCTATTGTCACTGTAGATACAGTAGCAATATCAGCAATACGCACTTTGTAGTGATTCGTATATTTTAGATTGAGCTTATGAATTATTAAAACAGCAATTTCGACAGCTTATAATTGTTTTTATCTTGTTTCCTGACATGCTCAAGTATAACTTACTCGGTTTCTAAATTCATATTTTTATTAGCATTTTTCAGAAAGGTCTTTACAAGGTCTTTGTGATAGGACGATTGTCATTTCTGCAATTGAAAAACTTAATTGCACACTGATTAGATTTAGCAACTACTTATTTATTTCCATAAGAACTTTCAATTTACTTTGCTATTAGACTGACATGATAATTATTTAAAAAAACTCTTCTGATTATTAATAAAGAAAGATTATTTTCTTGGGAATATATAAATAAATAAAATCAATATTTGTCTTGATTATTAAAGAGACAGCTCACATAAAAATGAAATTCTGTCATTAATTATTCACCCTTGTATTGTTCTAAACCTCTAAGACCTTCATACGTCCTTCGGACATAAATGTGTCATGTTACTCTCATGAGCATTTATCAAAAACTGACAAGGACAAAAAAGGAAATTGTTGAATAAAGCCTATATAGTATTCTCATAACTTTATAAAATTAAGGATGAACCACGGACTATTTAAACAATGTCCCTAATGGGCAATGAACATGTTAGGTCCATTGCTGTCTAATGCAAAGTTGGAAAGCACTCAGATTTCATCAAAAATATCTTAATTCGAGTTTCTGAACATGAACGAATGGAACTTTTATTTTTGTATGAACTATCCCTTTAAGTACAATGGTTTAGTGGTTCCTGATCAGAACAGGTTAAAGAAATAGTTCACCCAAACATGAAAATTCTGTCATCATCGAGCTGTTTTGGGTCAACATTGACTTCCATAGTTTAAAAAAAATACTGTCAAAAAATACAGTGACACTAAACAGCCTGGTGGTGACAGAATTAAAATTTTTGTTTTTTTCAGAATCAGAATATTCGAATAAAAAATGCAAAATACAAAGTCCATCATCCTCAAGATGCAGGTCAGTTTATGTGAAATTAACTCTAGCATCAATTTTAGCCCAACCAATGCAATGAGGGGTTTAGCATAAAACAGACAAAATATGTTGCAGAATTCAAATCTGTTATGAAATGTATAAATGTATAATAGAATGACAAAAGTACATTGCATGACATTTAATACATAAACAGCTGAGAATTACTAAAAACATTAAAGCTACTATAATTAACAGTATACAGAAAGGGGAACTGCAAAAAGAAGTCTGTTATGTTACGAATAGCCTCCAGTATGGATGACTCTGTGCCAGCTGGTAGAGCACCATGGCACAAGCAACCAGCACAAAAGAGAAAACAGTTGGAATCGCGGATGAAGAAAATCTCCCAGCACCACGAGTAGTTCCTCAAAATGTGCTGGGCCTTTAAGTTTCGCTTGTATTGCAAAAACACATTTATTTCAGTGGACATAATGAAAATTATAGTTTCAAAAGTGATTATTTAAGTCTACCTGAGGTCCTTGGACTCTAGTCTGCAGTGGAAGCAATGGGCTCACTCCCATGTGGCGGCATTTAAATGCATCAGGCAGAAACTTTCCTTTGAGCCAGCAATGCCCATCACCTCATCTACAGAGAGCAACCTTTAATCTGCTTCACCAACACATCTGTTTTGAAGAAAAATTCTCACTATACCCGAAAGCACTTACTGTACCACTGCAGGTTCACCTGTAGGGTGACCCGTGTCAAATTCCACCTCATACCACCTCTTCTGCTGGGAGCCTCTGCTGAGCAGGGGACAGGGGAAATGGCAGAGATGCTATGTACATTTATTTTTAGCCTTTTCATGAATATGGATGGTTTTGGGGAGCAAATGAGGAACAGGAGTTGGTAGTAACACGCAGTAATCTTATGTGAACTGTCACATTACTTCACACAGGATCTCTGAGAGGCCTACCGTCACTTCATTTCACGCGAAATCAAAGTAAAATAATTAATATATTCTGCTAATGTTGTATATGTAGCCCATTCTCCCAAGTGGATGTGAATGAAAAGTGAATAATTCAAAAATGTTCATACAAGTAGAATCAGGATCAAAACCTAAACATGGCAGCATGAGTACAGACTAGGTTGCCGTTTATCAAAAGGGAAACACATCATTTATTAATTGTACGTTACAGATTAAATAAAAATCTCAGATAAAAAAAAACATTAAAAAATTAGTTTGTCAGTTTAGGGTCTGTAATGGATAGATCACCACAAAAAGAAAAGTCTGTTATCATTTATTCACCCTCCTGTTGTTTCAGACCTGCATAACTGTTTCTCCTGTGTAAAAAAAAAAGATGATATTCAGAAGAATGTTAAAGCTTCTAAAATGGGCAATGGGGTCCAAAACAGCACTGGACCTCTTTGAGTTTAATCTTATGTACAAAAACACTCATTCCAAAGTATCTTCTTTTATGTTCCTCAGAATAAAGAAAGTCATTGGTTTGGAACAACGCGAGTAAACGATAACAGAGGTTTCATTTTATTCCTTTAAGTATCATAAAAACAATTGTCAAATGGCAAAAGTGCATGTTTTTTCTGTACCTCAGGTCTACCAGTGGACCAAAACAGTTCGGTCACAGCTGGGAACTGGAGATATGCAGAAAAACACTTTCTGGTGTGACAGCCTGAAACCACTCTCACTTAAACCATGAGGTCTTTTTATCCTTTAGCACATGCACATGTTTGCCAGCTTCAAATAAGGATTCTGGGATGGAAGTCTAAGGCGTTTGTTGACTTTCGGTTCCTTGGTATGTTTCTTTTGACGATATTCTTTGTGGCTTATCTTTTTAAATGTTTCATTCAGGGAATAAAATAGAAAAACAAAAAGGTTTGTGGGAATATGAAGGAATGTTGTGAAGTTTCTGCATATATAGTTAAAGTGAGTGCATTTACATTTTTTTAAAATAGGTTTTTCAATTATATATTCCAGTCTGTTTTCTTTGAACACCCCAGAGATATGAGGTCCTTCACGTTTTTTTTTTTATTGTACGTCTTGTGCTTCTTGATGCAATAAATTACTTTCTATTGCCCAAAATGGCCACAATGCACAGTACCACATTTTATTTTGTTAGTATGAGGTCACTGCAAATCACTTTCTGCCATTTCCTCTTGAGTTTTTCCAAGCCCAAGGCTAACCATTTCATTCTGTCAAAAGGTTATATAACATGAATGTCAACAGTTGGGGCCTAAGTTAGATGGCTCTTCAAAAGTTTGTCCATCTGTAATGGCTCTGCAATGCCAAATCATTGTGCCTTCTTTTAAAATCTCCACAATAGTGCTTGTTGAGGCACAGATGACCATAGCTGCACATTTTTCCTCTATCTGTCTGGTAGCCGTTTGCAGATGGACCCCATAGAATGTACCCCAAGGATATTCATTTGCGGCATTAATGTTCTGTGGCAAAAGGAGTGAAGTAATTTCAGCTGAAATGAATTGAATCTCGAGCTCATCGGAAGCTTAAGTTAAGCCCGCAGGTACAACCGCCTTCCTTTTTCCAAGCAAAATGGACACCGGGAGAAGGTCTAAAATCTCAAATAAATGATAACGTAAACAGTGGCAGAAGGGAAAAGCGAAATGAGGCTCTCTCTCGCTCAGTGAAAGTAGGAAAGACTGTGGGAGACGTTGTGATTGATTTCGGTTTAAAGCATGTAGAGCAGCTGTTTGCTCTGAGCCTGTTTGTGAAGAGAAAAGCAAAGCGTGGACACATGCCACCACAAAAGGCAGTGGTCTATTAAATGCCATGCTTTTACCCAGGGCTTCTAACCACTGAAGCAGAACAGAACAGAACAGTCAGGTTTTATAACACACTGTGCCACAGACAGACACATCCTCCTTTGCACTTTTAATTACAATCCCTCTTGGATCTATTTTGACCAAGTTCTTATTCTCCGCAGAAATTATTCACTGAGCTGACATCAACTAGCCGTTCAGTCGGGTATCTTCATGTCACTCCTTTTTTTCGTTCTCCCCCTTACAGGAATTTAAATTGTGATCCGACGGAACACATGAAAGGGGATTTTGAGGCACATCATTTCTGTACTCAGACACAGATACATCGGAGCATTTCCCTCCTGCTGTATCCCCATCTGACTCTTACTTTTTATAGAAATAGAGCCTCCTCTATTTTTCTATTACTCTATGTACATTATATAGATGGCTGAAAATAACCATAGAAGCTCATTTTTCTGAATTCTCTGAATAAACCAATGTTTCAAAATCTCTCTGAATCGATGCTTTCCTGTTAGACTGCCTTTTAAAAGCACTGATCTTTCAGTCTTATCTTACACATAATTGGTTCATTCCAAGAAATGTGTGCTGTATCTGTTTTGAAAAGCTTGTTTCATTATAATGATTAACACTGCATCAGATAAAGAATGTTAATAAATTGCATTGTGCCAACTTGAAGCCAAATTAAAACTATTACTGTAGGTAAATATGGTAGGTACGCATTCAAGTTACTGTTTATTTAGACATTAACTAGCCTTGTGCTAAGATAATTAAATTAAAAGTGTTCAATTCAGTAGCTAATGTACAAAATCATACTAACCATTGCCCCAGCTGATACATATAAAAGTAAGAATATAATAAAAAGTAAGATTGCATTTTGAAAGAACGCGGTCATCATCAATGCAATTTATACACACATATATATGTAATGTATGTAATGAGCTTGCATAATACATCTATGTATAATCCATGAGAATAACAAATTATTCTCTACTAAAAAATACTTTTCATAGGCATTTGATAACAAATCACCAAGCTCCCTTTGCACAGAATGACCCAATCATGTCACTTTCCTCCTAAAGGGTTGCCCCTTTATACAGGAGGCTAGCATCCATCTACACCCCTTTTCCATGGACCTCTAACTCCTGGTTAATAAATAAATAAATACTTTGCTGTAATATTTATCGTCAATATCCCCAGCGGATCCCTCACAAGATGTGAAATCGATAGGCTTTATAGCCCCAAGATCTTCATCCCACGCAAACCTGGCATTTGGTGTGTTATATCGGCTAGAGGAGAGTTAAGGGAGATACATCGACGCACGCAGGACACATGGTACATATTCCGCGTCCTGTTTGGAGAACCGCGCAACGAAAGTCCGTTCGCTCTGTCACTGACAGCATTTTCCCCTTGTTCTCTCAGAGCAAACCATACTGACTTTTATGGAACGGGAATTTACAGATTTGCGCGGCAGTAGTCTGACTAAGGTGACTTGATGAATTCATATAATAAAATTAGGAGCAAGAGAAAGATTTTTGTGATTTTAAAGCATCTGATAAGAAAGTTCGCGCGGTCCTTAACAGCTGCACAGCTCAACTGAAAGATGCGCGCGGACTCATACTACTGTTCGGTGCGGTGTACAGTACGTTTTAAAGCTTTACCGTGTAACTGTCAGTAACATTACCTGCTTTTTATCAGGTATTGGCTCTTCTTAGTGAAGGCGGAAATCTGTTGCTCGAGAACTGCTTCAACCGTTAACGTTTAGCTGGTTGCTCGTTGTTTCGGCGCTCGTGTTCATCTTTAGAAATTAGAGGTATTGTTGTTTACTGAGTTTCCCGGCGCCTCACGGGCTTCTGCAATGCGAGACTCGGATTCAAACCGGTTGACATTTCTCTGGAAAGCCATTCGACTGTCGTATTGTCACTGAATCAAATCGAATGAGCCGGACACCTTAAATGCTGAGTCGAAAGGTAAGCCATGGGCATTTCCAAATATGTCATAAATATGGGCGATTGCATTTAAACTGTCTCCTGGAATGAACAGATATTCTCGTTAGCCTATATAGTAAATGCAAAGATGAATTACTGTTATGATGAGTTATAGTCTGCTGTAGCCAACAAATGTTTAAATTATAAGCAGTGTATTACAGTTTGAATATCTATAAAGTACATTTTTGCGCTTTTTATGCGCTTTTGGGTGAAAAGTTGTACACTGAACAGTTGTTTACAGATGCACAAAACGCTTACTTATTTTATATTGGCTAATTATCGTTATTGTAAACATTATTGATTTGACTAAATCGATTTATCGTTTCATGCACGATGCTTCTGCCAGTTCAAGTGTACAGTTAGCTACAAGATACTGTTCAGTACAGTTCACGAGGAACATCCAGATGTATTATGCAAGCACATTATATATATATATATATATATATATATATATATATATATATATAATGTGCTTGCATATTCATAAACTTGTATGTGTATAGATATATAGATAGACAGACAGATAGATATTTCATGTTTGTGCATTAAATTTTATTGCTATTATTTTTAGGATTAGGGTCATTCAGCTCCCATTCTCTGCTAGTTAAATGGTAATGGTGTAGGCTACTGCTAAAGATGCCCTGCAATTATTCACTGTCATCAAAGGGGAAAGGCACTCTGAAAAAGCAATTGTTCTCTCATCTTCCTGCTCTGATTTACCCTTCATCCACTGGGTGCATGAGTCACGAGCCAGGTTGTATGGCTATGAGTGAAACAACATCAACAGATAATTATAAATATGCAAATTAAATGAACAGTAGAGTACAAATAGCCTCTTAGTATTACAAGTCCACATTACTTCGTTCTTCCGGCCCTCTCTTGTACCAGGATTGTGCACGAGGAGATTAAAGTGCATACATGAGTAGCAAAAGTTTCCATTACCCATTTTACCCGACACATTAACACTGCTAAAGTGTTTTTAGCCTCTATCCTATTAGAATTCAGAAGGGCCGATACTCATAAGGCTTAATTGACTAAGACCAGAGTGATTTGATTGCACCTCAGCACAGGGAGCAAGGTGCTATAATCAATGAGCAATGAAAGCATGTTGCACCTCTCTCTGTTTTGGATGCCTTGGAGAAGAAATGCTGTTCACAAACTGTGAGCATTTACTCATTTAAAGATGCTTTGAAACAATTTTTCTGCAATGGAGAGATTACAGAACAAGGTCTATGGAGTGGTTATTTGTTTGCTCTTAATCATTGTCAGTCACTGCACCCATATGCATTAGTTTTATTTATCTTGCATGAAAATTAAAAATATTTGCATATCCATACTAATTAGAAAACCTGTGTTGTGACCCTCTTCATTAGTGATTTTTATAATCCCATTTAACCCTATTAGAGATCAAATGGAAGAGCTGAGGGATCTGTGCATAGTCTATTTATTTACTAATTATTTACTATATAAAAGGTATGTTTTTCTGTATATTTGTCCGTCACATTTTGACAGTGAAACTGTGTGGGCTGGCTGGATTCTAATAGGGCTATTTAACCACGATCATTTCAGTTTTACTTCTTAAAAGGTACACAGCCTTTTTTTTTCTCTACCATACTGTTTATTTCTTCCTGTATAGATGCTATTCAGACTCTTATTCTCACCTGACCTTGACAAAGGATATTTTCACACTTAACATGTGTTTCCAGAGATGCAAATCTATAGCTGCACACACACCACAGTCATAATGAACAGCTAAATAATGGTTGCCAAGATCACCATTTAAAAAAGATTTTTCGAGTTTGAATGTTTCCGGGAAGGGCTTGAATCTTTTCAGATCCCTTGATAAGACTCCATACAAAACACAAAATAAAGTAAAAGTTAAATGCAAAGGTTTATTGTCAATGTTCACAGGTCTTTAAAATGATTTGAAGGACTCTCTTACTTAGTTCTGTATGAAGACACTTATTTGTCATTTAGAAGACACTTTTTATCCTAAGCTGAATATCTTCAGTCTAAATTATGAAATGAATCATAGGCAATTCTACTCTTCAAACGTTTCAACAGAGCAATTCTGACAAATTATAGCTGCCTACATACTTTTGCATGCACAATTGAAACTAGACATAACTATAACATCATCTACAATAATACTGTCAAGTGAAATTAAGGAAATATGCAAATAATTCAAATGCTAGCTGCCTTCAATAAGACCATAAAATAAAACGCAGAGTTTTGGTTCTCTGCAAAGTGTTACATTTGGTTTAGTGTTAAATTCAATAAAAAACAAACCCTCATTACTATTGACATATTGACACTTATTACCAGCTGCATTCAATTAAAGGATATATGTTGTTCCTCATTGACAGCAGAGTGTGGAAGTGTATTTGGGGCTGATTAGGGCTGAAACAATTCCTTTGAGTAACTCGATTACAAAAAATTATTAAGGCAGCCTCGAAGCCTCTATTAATTAATTTGAAAGTTCATGTCACTTTTTTCACAATGATTTTTGCATTACTGTGACAATGCACTTACGCTTACGTCACCCATGAAGCAAAAGGAGCAGTTTTGCCAATTTAGCGATTTTGTCGCTTTTCAGACCCGCTTGGGAACATTTTTCCAAAAATGCGAATAGCGACAAATCTAGCGACTTCATGGTCAAACCTCAGCGAGTGTCTGGTAGTGCCACGTGTGCATGAGCTCTTGTTTTCCCAGCGTGTGCACACCTCCCTCTGCGTCTGTTCTGTTATTAGTGAGCGGCTGAGAGGAGCAGAGATTTCAGTAAAAATAGATATTATGTTGCTTCTAACTCTATTTTACATGCAAATATAGCCACTATTTCATATTCATTCTGTTTTTTTCTGACACCGAAACCATTAAGTCAGTGAAAACAATTATATTGAGACTTTGGGTACATAAAATTAGATTATGTGACCACACAGAAACAAGATAATATGATGCACTGACGTAATGAATATACAAAGTGACGTATGATGTCCTATCTAGTGACATTAGTGACTTTTCAAGCTGGATTTAGCTACTTTCGATTGAAAAAAGTCAGAGACCGGAGGAGGACTGTTATCCGAGACCAGGTAAATTAAATATAGCGTTAAATCAATGTGACTGTTAATCGAGATGGGGGCTGTTAAATAATGTATGTTAATTATGGAAGGGATAAACCACAACGATCAGTGTAATACTGCACGACGCATGTGGAAGGCCAGTTACCGCGCCCCCGCCGACGAGAGAGTCAAGTGGCTGGAAGTCGTGCATTTTAAATATAAGCTGGTGGCGAGAGGCGGCGCTTCATGGACGGCGAGAGCTTCAAGGAGAATTGAAATCAGGTTAACTTTATGGTAATGAGCTATGACGCGGTTCGGCGGCAATCAGTCAGAAAGCAAAAGTCCACCACTTGGCAGGGCGGCAAGAGCATCAAAATTAGAAGTGGTATGAACGAACGGTTACACTATACCGTAATATTTATCAGCTTATACCACGGCTACTTATCTATAATCACGGATACTTATCAAAGGAACGAGTTTACTGTTAATAAAGTTGTGCATGGCTTTTATGAATAAACATACGTAATACTTTTTCAATACCATGGCTTGGATGAATACTTGATACTTTAGTTTGAATACTGAACGTTGAATAAATGTCCCTATGTCTAATGTGCTTAATTCAACAGGTGTGGTAATTTTAGTTTGATTCAAATTCAAATTTTATTTGTCATATACACAGTCATAGGCAGTACGACATGCAGTGAAATGTTTTGATTCCAATGAATATCAGTCAATCACTTTTATTTATATAGTGCTTTTAATTATGCAGATTGTAGCAAAGAACAGGTTTTATAAATGCACAGCCATGAACTTACTGTATGATAATGATATTTTACCTAATATTTTAATATTAATATTCACAATTTAATATATATTATCAATAAATAAATCGCAGTTTTTTGTTGTTTTTCTTTTCAAGAAAAGAAACAAATTAGTTGTTCTTTTTACGAGACCTGTCTTATTTTCTCTTGCATATTTAATATTGCTCTTCAATTAAGTAAAAATGTTTTATCCGATTACTCGATGGAATTTTCAGTAGAATACTTGATTACTAAAATATTCGATAGCTACAGCCTTAATTGGAATGAAAAAAAAGTTGATATTAAAATTCCACAATGATTTTTCACCAACGAAAGCATCCAATTCTAGAACTATAGCTGTAAAAACTAACCTTTCATCTACAAACAACAGCATATGCTAGCCTGTTTCATAGGCCAAGGCCTGTCTCTCTTTGACAAGAAATGCTTTAAGGCCATGTGAAATTTCACATTTCCTAGATCCCAATGGCAGTTAGAACCTAGGGGATTTTTTTTTCTGTTTTCGATTGCCAGGGTGGTGCAGACTACAAGCACAGAGTAGCAGAAATGGAAATTAGGTCTGCTGTGACATGCTAATGCGGCTCATACTGGCATACATGCAGAGTTTGGCCTGATTTTAATTGTGAAAAACAACACTAAATAATGCTATCAAATGATTTATGACAAAAAAAAATGAATTGCATGGGAATTTAATTAGAGAGCAAAGACACCATAATTTATAAAGACACAATTTAAACTAATTTAAAATATTATTTAATTTAAAGATGTAAAAGCTGTGGCTGTTGTTTTATCTGTCTCTTTTGTTTTACGTTATACAACTTAATTGCTTCGGTCTTACATAAGACAGTCCATGCACACACTATTCATTCTATACTAGCAGTGTCTTTCAACATAAACAGACCTTGTTTATTTAGGCAGGATGAGAAATGATGACTCGCATGGGCGAGGAAGCCAATGGATGTGAGGAATGAATCTGCAGCAGCCACTTTGTTGGAGATGCAGGTCGAAACTGTCCAGGAATCAATGCAGAGAGAAAGAGAGGGAGTTAGAGAGAGATTGACATTCAAACTGGAAAGGCTCCTAGAATAACTAATCATCAATCTATTCCCTAATTCATAATTTGATCTCTAGAGACCAGAGCCTCTTTTCATTCGCTAGCTCTGATGGTGTAGTATTATTGCACTGGGAGACTGTGCTCAGTAGATGCTGACTGTGTTGAAATGTGTATTGAGAATTGGGGAGCTCAAACAATCTGTGAAGCATGAAGTCAGCATTCCTTGAAGCATGATCCAACATTTGACAATCCGCAGAGGCATTGGCACAATCAAATCAAAAGCTCTGAAATAATCTGCTTTCTATCTGATTGTGTTGCTATTTTAATCACAGATTAATGAGGAGAAGGTAAGAGAGGTCACACCAACCACTGCATCCACATGCTGTTTCCACCAATCACAGGAGAGTTATGACAGGATTTAGATCAGAGTACAATTGATGTGCTTAGCTAAAGAGACTATTTAACTTCACATCAGTCACACATTAAAGATACTGATACATATTAGTCTGAGGCTCAGACAGCACACCTACAGCCCACCCACCTGACTGTCTGATACACACTGCACACAAAACTAGAGAAATCTGATTGGCTGACTTTAAGCCGTTTGCCAGAGTAAGAGCACATTTATTTTAATTAGTCCACCAAGAAACCAAGTCTGTTTACAATGCCAGATTGATGGAGTGAGGGAAAACTAATCAATGATTAGTGATATAAAATCTTTTGACATATACAGTACACAGAGTTTAGATTTCTCCATGCAAAACGTTTTCTGTAAAAATGGATGATTCATTAATTTTACTTGCTAATAATGTGTTGATTCTTCGATTCATTTGAGCTCAAATGCGTTTCATAATCATGTGAACAGATGGTGGAAACACTGCTTCATCTTGAATATAGTCATAGGAAGCTAGAATGCACCACCGTTCACATGCTGCATGTCATGACACAAACACAAACTGGTTTGTACAATGCTGTAACTCAGACAATATGGCACTTTTGGTTTGATTCATGAGGAATGCGGGGGAAATTGTACACATTCAATGCATCACAAGCTATTTTAGATAAAAGCGTCTTTCATGTGCTTAAATGTAAATGATTGATAATGAAATCAATGCATAATAGCTGCCTTCATATTTCTGCAAAATTCTCGGTGCTACATAAGCTTAGTATTCTCTCATAGCAAATTTCAGTAGCATACTGTGGAATTTGTTGTATTTCTAATTACATCATCTAATTACATTACATATATATCATTTTATTGACAGTCAATTATAAGGCATTCGAAATTCTGACGATGGATGTTTTGTGAGATGTCTGTGAAATAATGTACTACCTTTAAAAAAATACAGAAATCTATACAAATTAAGCACTATTGCCTATTGCACTATTGCTTTCTCTACAGTATTTCACAAGATTGACGTCCCATTATTTCTTTTTCATGCCAGTCTATTATTGCAAAATAAATAATGTCAGGCACAAAAGACCATCAAAAAAAATAAATAAATAAATAAAATGCACCAGACATGCCATTTAGTCAAAAGTCTGCTTATGCAGGGCTAACTACATATTTCCCCTTTAATTCAATTCTGGATGGCCAGTTAGGCATTTAAGATGGGTCATTGGACATGTTTGGGTTTGCCTTTGTAACAAAGATGTCTACTTTCCCTTCATGGTATATGAACTCTCATGCATGCCATTCAGCAGGGTTATCATTGAGTGTCATTGGGGCAGCAGAATGAAATTAATTGAAATCTACCTGTCTGATAACCATTTTTTAAATCAGCTGAGTAGAGAGGAATGGGACATGATGGTTTTTAAATGCAAATGAAACAGCAGAAAACCAGAGAGAAAAGCACTCCAGACTGACATGTATACTCACTCACTACTTTTTTGCAAAGCCCCTCAATCTGCATTATTTATGTCACAGTTCCTAATAAGAGTCTTCACAGATCAACTGTAGCTTAAGCCACTCTTTGTGCCACAGACATCATTGTGTTAACTGCATGGCTGCCTTCCCATTGCCCAGCACCTGTCTATCCTGGCAGTTCGGTCTTATTAAACTTTCCTTTGCATGTGCTCAATAGTCCATGTCTTTGCCTCACCCTCCCTCACTTCTCTCTCCTCTCACTCCTCCTACAGCTCACGGCCTATTGAACACATTAGCACCTGTCACATCAGTCCAGCCAAGGTCATTGCTCCTTCCCTTCATTCTCCATCCGACTGTTAAAAGTCCCAGCGCTCTGCTCTTCTACAATGGAGAGCCTAAGTGAGCTTCAGAACCCTCTTCTCGATAAGAACAGCAAGCACATGGTGATGGCTGACTACGGCTATGGAGGCGACTTCCACAGCAACCAGTACCAGGAGAACATTATTAACTACTTTGTGACTGGTGGAGGAGGTGGCGGCGGAGGTGGGGTTGCGGTCACAGGAGGAAACGGCAAGGCTAAAGCCCAGCTACTGGACGCCACCTCGCTTCACTTGGCGGTGGAGGCCTTTTACAAGCCTAACTTCATCCTTTACAAGGACGACGTGAATGGCAAGGGCAAGGATTACAAAAGCGAGTGCTGCGAGACCACCTTCATGGAGAAGAAAGACAAGGACGTAGCGGTGGAGACCCCCAGTACGGAGGACCCGCAGGCGAAACTGCTGGACGAAAACGAGGTGAAAATCCAGACGGTGTCTTATGAGGTGGAGGAAGAGGAATACGTGGAGTATGAGGTAAGGTTTCTTTGAAGATGCTGAGCCGAACTTGTGTTGTTTTGTACGGCTGAATTAATTCATCAGGCCCTTGACAGGTGGCCTTAAAGCATTGCAGCTCAATTCTCCCAGGGAACACCAGCTTCCAGTTATAGCCTGCTCTACAATATAAGACCCTATTTGGAAAGGCTTCACATTTCAAAAGCCTGTCCTCCAAAGGTTTAATTTTCTATTTGGGGTTTGAAATTGCTGTAGAACATCACTTTATACTCTAGCAACATCTGCTGGCTCTATTGGATCATGTGTGACAACTACCACTTCAATTTCTCAGCAGATAGGCAAGAGCTAATGAGAGGGGATGGGCAGTGTTCAGTGCCGGTGATGGGATGTAATAGTGCTGGATGGGGGTCTGTCACCCTTGAAGCTCAGTGAGAGAAATATGAATTCAGGTCATGTCCAGGATTCAGGGCCGTTCAGAGTCTCACAATGAATGTAGTTTCATGCTGAGCAACTCCGGCGCTCGCTGCTGTTGTCTGATGATATTAAAGACATTCTCTGCATGTGGGGATCGGGACCTCTGCAGCCCATTTGGTTTGGTATATCTTCGTGATTCTTTGCCATGTTTCACAGTACATTACAAAACATGCGATCTAATTTACCCCTAAAAGTGCAGTGTGTAACATTGAGGAGGAGCTATTGACAGAAATATAATGGAATTTACACAATTATCTTTTCAGAGGTGCATAATGAAGCGTTATGTTTTTATTACCTTAGAATGAGCCATTTCTATCTACATACACCTTTAGCAAATTGTTTTTGAAAATGCACAAATAAAAATTCAAACACAAAAGAAACTTTTTCATATAATGTAATTTTATTTAAACTGAACTATAGTGCCTGACAGTATACCAGTTATATACGGTATATCTCCTCGTTGTCAGTTTCGTATATATACAAGGTATATCACCCACCCTTATCGCAGGGGATAACAATGCGCATCTTGTGTATTAACTGCAGCTCCATTTGAAAACAGGTGATGGAGATTTACCGCTAATCAAGGCACCGGCTTTACTAACGGTATACTCATTATTATCCAATGCAATATATTGCCCAGCCCTAACCAACCTTATTTCTACAATAACCCTAAACGGACAAATAGCTACAGAACCTATTTTGTCACTTTGTGTTCTTGGGAACAAAAGTAATATAAATATTCGCAATAACATATCGCTTTCCTGAAAAATTAAGTAAATATACTTGCTTAATTTACCTTTGTAAAGAAACCTAATTCATCTCTCTGCTTTCTCAAAGACGACATCTTTGTCCTGTGTTGGCCATCATAATGTGAATGGAACCACACTGAACAACTAAAATGGTTAGTTTACAAATGTTAAAAGTGAATTTAGGCATTCCCTTGTAATTGTGATGTTTCATGAGTTCTCGTTTCCTGGTAATAAATAGAATATAAGTATAGCGCAAATTTGGCGAGCTGTCTGGGGAGCGAGCCGGGA
>JAUCMT010000105.1:19856355-19875534 GCA_032357475.1 Enteromius thamalakanensis
GCCAAATTTGCACTTTACATATACTCTATTTATTACCAGGAAACGAAAACTCTTGAAAGCAAATCTTTGCCTGACTATGACAGGAAACACTGGCATCTAACAATACTTTGGAAAAAAACAGTTAGTCTTTAAAAATAAAGCAAATAAATAAATTAAGTAGGAACCAAAGCAGTAATTAAGTATCCTATTTTGTGTCCAAAAAAGTCTAGTAAATGTCTTGGAGGTGGAAGATGCTTCTGTGGTACTTGAAAACATACTGACTCACAGCTAATACTGAAAGGAAGGTGGGAACACAAACAAAAAAGGCAATTCAATTATACAGTGTTCAGTAGTGGGGTGAGCAGAATAAGAAACTCCCTTTCAAAGGCCTCAGAGCATCACCCACACAGAATCAAAATGCTGCTTACCCAGAGTGCCTTGCTATTACAAGAACAACATCAACCGGTCGCCCACACAGGACAAGTGTCATGACAATAGTCATCAAGACCTATCACATTTACATTTATGCATTAGTAGTCTTGTATAATCTCTCATGTCTAGCAGTTCCCTGCACTACTGCTTGAGATGTATCTGTCATGTGTGCTTTTAATTACATCTCACTCAGGATTTGACCGAACAATAAAGAACAATTATTTTTCTTGCCTTTTTCCTTTGAATCGTGGTGCAGCCTTTTGCAGAATAAGCAGGATTCTGGTCAAATTGCACTGCTGGGCTCTTTTGAGGGAGTTTGTTACAGCATGTTGGGGAGAGCTCACGGGACGGGTAAAGTTCACGCCACAAATCCTTTTAGGAGTCCAGATGTTACCCTTGTTTAGTATTCTGCATACACAGTCTTTGGACATGCACAAGCTGCATATCAATTACATGAATGACTTAATGCTCACCAGAACAGCTGAAGATGGTGGAAACTACACTGAACACTCCAAGGCCAATGTGCCAAGAAAAAATATATGCTTTCATAAATACATTTTGCACTACTCAGATGGTTCACTTACATTTCAAACTGAAAGAGGGTAAAACCCTCTCTAAAAGAAAGAGAATTATTAATTTTAATAACAGTTTAATTTGGTTGAATTAAGTAACACTTTACAATAAGGTGTTAAAGGTAATTAACATGAACAGACAACAAACACTACATTTATCACACACTTTATTAATCTTAATGTCTCTCATTGTTTGTTCATGTTAGGTCACAACACATTAATGTAAAAAAAAAAAAAAACTTTATTAAATGCTTCAATTAACATTAACTAAGATTAATAAATGATGTAGGAGTAGCCACTGTTTATTTTAATGTCAATTTATCTTATTTTAAGGATAGTTAGATATTCTAGGGGACAAAAAAACATGAGTATAAAAAAGTAATTTTTGCAGTGTATAGAAACTGAATAAGAACCGATATATTTTTAATTGAATAAGGTTTTTATAAATACACCTGAGAAACAAGCATGAGAAACATCTAAGTCAAAGCAACATCTATTCTTTATTTCTCTGTCTCGCGTTCATCCAATTACACATTGTCAAATGTCTAAAATATTCAGTTCTCCTGCTTTGCAATTTACGGCTGTCATAAAATTTTACTTACATGGAGGCATTTCAATTCTGTTAGAAATGAATGACACCTCAGTGGCATTGAAACTAACAATTAGGTCCCACAGTTTTGACCCAAAGGCTTGAGGCTGTCTACATTCTCTTTGTTACATGCTTTTCACACTAACACAGTTCCTGCTGTGTTTTAATTTAATCAGGCCACAGACATTTTCTCTTTTATTTTATACATAATGTTTTTACTCATCAAGTTGCAAGGCAAAAATATGTTAAAGTACTCAAAATGATGTATGGCATATGGTGACATACTATTTTCGATTTATTAAAGTGCTATATATTATTTGTACTTAATATTTATTACTGTATTTATTAATATGAATATTTCAGATCCTGTAATATTTTTAGGCCACTCAAAAGAGGACAAGTTCAACTCATCCCAGGATAAAATCACGATTACATAAACAGTGTCTCTTGGCTTGTCGCTAGAGTTGCGTATATGGCACCGCAAGGTAACCAACGATCATGTTAATCCTTTTAAAGAGATCTAGTAGCTAAGCCCCCTAAAGCTGAAATCACCTAGACAAAGATAATAAGAAAATCTAAATAATAAAATTGTAAGAGAGGAAAAGATTAGTATGTGGTGGTTTTCTCAGACGATGTTTCAAAGGTCTCAGAGTTTTCTTTTTTAAACTTTTTGCTTTATGTCTTTGCTTCAAGGCTTAAAGAAACTAGTCCAAAAGGCTACCAAACCAACCTTGGCTGTACTTGTCACTTGAAAAGTCATTTTTACCCTCTGAGGCATCTTATAAAGACACTGCACAGGTACACTTCAGCAGACAATCTCGTTCCCTGGCCTTGTGGGTAAAGGTCTCCATGAGAGAGTGGATATATCAGGCTCACCTCTTAGAGGTGTCAGCTGAAAGGCAAGACTATGACTCAGGCCTCGTTATATTTTATGTGTACGGGGTATGTGACTTTTTCTCATCAGCTTACTGTCAGAAAGCTTAAGAAGGGGCCTAATTTATCTGACATAGATCAAACCGTTCTTAATGCATCTGACAGGCATTTTGATGAGGTCTCTGCAATGTGAGACCAATAGGTTCTTGTACAACAGGGCTGTTTAATTGACCCTCTCACTCCATGTTTTATTCTGAGCTAATAGAGCAGTACTTATCACCAGCATGATTTTTGAGGAAGACAAAGTTACAAAATCGGGGTTGGAGGAGGTCAATTAAGGGACTTCGGTAGTAGAGGAAATCCTTTTTCTGGCTCTATGAGTGAGAGAAATATATTTCAACTCAGTATGTATTGCTGTATGTCAATATAGGTAAAGAGTTACAAGAAGAGACTAGAGATTGTAAAAATGAAAATTCTTACATCATTTACTCACACTCATGTCTTTTAAAATCTGTCTTTTTGTGGGAAAACAAACATAGAAACAGTAAGAAAAAATACGTCTTTTTCTAAATTTGCAACTTCGAAAACTAAATAATTAAATAATACATGCAGTTTACAGCTGAAAGTGGCAGTTAAACAAAAAAATTATCAGCACAGGGACAGATTATCAAATAAATACTGATAGTTTCTTAAACATTTTTACAACAGCGCATGATTTGTAAAGTAATAATTTCATATTAGTAATTCATATAAGCTATCTTTATAGCTTTGCATTAGGAATGACTTGCTAATTTTCCAGCACTAAAAATCAAATCATAATGAAAAGTAAGTAATGTGCATTATATATTTTCTTTGCACAGGCGACGATCAGATTAAAATTGAAGTCATTATGTACTGATAATCTGAAGCTCTGAAACCTCCTTTCCGCAAATGCAAGCTTGTGTTTGATTCTTGCATCTCTTGTAATTAATGATGCACAGTATGATATCCAATCAGATTGCAGCAGGGTCTATTCAAAATGAAAAGATTTGAGAGCCATGATAATACAGAAGAAAGAAACTCAAAAAGGTTTGGAACAACGTGAGGGTGAGTAAAGGACAAAAGATTTTTTTTTTTTACTTTGAGAGAGGGAGAGAGAAAAATCCATTGAAGAATTCCAGACACTTATCACAGAGAATGGAGATTTTATCTTGTTATATTATTCATCATTTAATAGATTCAAATCAAACTATTTCCTCTAATATATATGTGGGAAAATATAATAAACATTACTCCTTTCGTGAAGTTAAAAGAATGATTAACATATTAAAGAGATAAAAATAACATTGATAGCTCATCCTCAAAGGAAAAATCTGTTATGCACTCATCCTCTACAAATAAAGTTTCTGATTGATCAAGACATGGCCATCCAGTGCACACAAAGTATTCTTGCAGATCAGGAGTTGTGTGTGTGTGTGTGTGTGATGATCTTTAACCCTCCAAGGTCCAAAAGCCCATCAAACTGCTACATACCTCAGCACATATACAAGTCTTCATGCAACAGTAAGCAGCCCTTGGGTGATTAATCTACTGGGGCGTCCATGTGGGCAGAGAAGTGGGCGTAGACTGACAGGTCAAGGAAAGGCCTTGAGGAGATTTCACACTTGAGGATTCCGTCTTCCTCCCAGTCAAATAAAGATCGAATGTGTTTTAACTTAACTCTACCCATCAAACCTCTGTTTGACGCTTTTAAGAGCAAGACAGTTATCCATATAGAATAGAAGCAGCACACGAGGATTCCCAATCATTTTATTAGTATTGTCAAGGAGATGTAACCATAACAGACAGTGTTAAATCTTAGATACTTTGTCTTGTAATTTCAACTAGTGAGATAAGGACAAAGGTGAAGCGACTGAACCGGAGGAGGTACCGCCTGCATGGCCTGAATTCACAATAGCTAGAAATTTATGACCCCCTCAGCAAACACAGTGCTGGAAGAGGTGGATATTTTCCTTTGACCTCCATTTAAGTTAATGAGCTTCACTCTCTGTGTATGGTCTGCTTGCCCTCCTCTTTGACTCCATTTGCCTATTTTTATACTCTAGGCAAATTAAATTGCTTGTCAATTAATAAGTTTAAAAGCCATGCTAAATAAACCAAGAGGAAATATCGCAACTTTCAGCACACTATTGTGTACTTTGCCCTTTTAGTCATTTACAGTTACAATGCGATAAGGTTAAGAAACATTACTAGTTAACTGAATGTTGCATATTAATTATTTAACTATTTAAAATCATAACTGTTGAACAAATTAAATTTCATTACAAATATTGCAAACCTCATTTCAGGTCATACACTTCATTTGCAAACTGTTAGTGCGAGTAGTAAGTAGTAGTCAAACAAGTAGTCACATCCAAATTAAAATTATCTTTACATAATGTGTGATATATTTACAAATATATTTAATATATAAACTTATTACACGGCTCTTTGGAATGCTTGATTCTGATTGGTCAGTTGAGACATTTGCAGGTTCGTTCTTTTTGAATAATAACAGCTCCAAAGTAATAACGCATAGCCGGGACTACTTGTGTGTTTAAATCCCTCCGCGCCAACAAAGATTACCGTTTGGTGCCATCTGGTGACAAACACCGGACAACATAAGGTGCAATAATAACAATACATCATTTGTTATATATTCATATGTAGATGTTATAAATTGTCTTACGGTTGAATGTTAGTCACGTGGTACTATATTTTTACATACACAGAGCCATAGATCACTTACGAGCTAGGCAATATCATCTTCAGAATCAGAAGCGATTCATTTCCGATTTTAAATGTAAAATTGCGTACCTCATCGTTTAAATCGATGATTAAATCGCCCAGCCCTAACACAGTGTATATATTTTTTAAATATTTAAATGTATATACATTGATATATTTATATGTTAAGTATATATTAATATATTTAATGTATAAACATAACATTTTCTTAAACATATACATGCATGTGTTTGTATTTTATACATACATCATAAATATACACAATACACACCCATATATTATGTAAGCAAAAACTTTTATTTTGAGTAATCATAGTTAATCATTTGACAGCACTTTTATCTACTTTTATCAGACATTTTTATCTGGAATTACTTAAAACGGCATAATGCAAGTTAAGCTGCAAGTACAGCGATTTGTTTGTAAGCATTACCACGGTTATTGTCAAATCATAAGCTTTATTGTCTTCACTTCCCCTGGTATTAACTGCAAATTCACTGCTTATTTGCATAAAGTTATACTATGTTCAAATCTTCCACATCGCCGATGGTTGCCGTCACTCATGTTTCCTCAAATGGCCAACTCATTAAAAATGATTGACTTCAAATCGCTTTATTAAATTGAACCTCTGTGGCATGGCATTTATAGTTTAGGTGAACAGCTCAAAAGTTTCTATGAGCTAATATTACAGATGGGTCGCTCAGGTGTCAAACAAGAGGCAGAGTGTATAAAAAATTCATGTTTATGCTGGTGAGCTACTAGTATCTGAAGTAGAATTCTGGTGTTTCAATGAATATGTAAATTTAGGGGAAGAATATAATAAAAATTACACCATCCAAGATGTAGATGAGTTTGTTTCTGCATTGGAAGATTTGGAGAAATGTAGCATTATGTCACTTGTTAATGTCACAATAATTCACAAGTAATCCACATGACTCCAGTAGATCATGTTTTAGATAATTGATCAACTGGAGATGTTGACTGCATCCATTCATTGAAGATGTTGAGAATTGGTGAAGCTACATTTCTCTAAATCTCTTCTGATGTAGAAACAAACTCAGTTTTTTTTCCTGTGGGTGAACTGTGCTTTTCAGCTTGGCATTTCAACATAAAAAAGATCCCTATCAAACCTAAAAATTGGTTCTGATTGGCTGTTGTTCTGTCACATTGTGGCACCATTTTGCTTTCAGTGAAGACAGAAAAAAAATTACATGTCGCATTGCACCTGGTTAGGACACGCTGTAGATTTAAAAGACTAGAAAGGGGAGGTTATAGTGCACTAGTCTGGGAAAATAAGTGATGTGACAAAAAGGACATAATGGACTTCTAAATAGGACTCATTCTCTCTCTTTGTGCCTTTTTTCTCCCGCTGTGTCTGTCCTCAGTCAGTCCGCACAGCTCAGAGATAGCAGAGTAAGAGAACCATCTCCTAAAGCTGTAATGGATTAAATAACTGACAGAGGAAGCGCCATCAGTCCTCTCAAGCAATCATGACCAATGTCGAATCCTGTGCGAGTCATTTGTTTCTCTTCCTCATCACTCTTTCCCTTCTCCTCCTCATCTCAAGTGGAGGACCACTGGCTAATAACACAGCTGCGCGGCAGAAGTCATCAGCCGAGAGAGGTGAAAATTTCATTTGCGGATCTCCCGCAAACCAATAGCACTGAAACGTTCACAAGTGCTTATTTGTTAAATTTACGATTTGAATTAGCATTCAAGCAATGATCATCAAGAGGGGACAGTGAGTAATGGTACACAGAGAGCTGGCAGGAGCTGTACTAGTGACACAGCGGCAGTTTTGGCTCACTGTGTCCCTGAAAACCAACGGAAGCTCACTGGCCTCTGTGCAGTGTAGTGCCAATGGCTGGCACAGAGATCAGGAGTTCAGCTCTGTTCCAAAAGCTAGTGGGCTGCCTATGTAGAAAGCAATTTAAAGCATCAATAAAGTAAGCATACTCTTGATGTGAGGCTTTGCATAAATACAGGTAGTCAAGATCATCATACTATCTACTAATATTTAAATTGAGATTACTGGAAAAACATGTCTGTCGTGGCATTTCTGCTAAATATATTACATTCCTTTGGGCATGTTTCATGGCATATTCAAAGTGAATTGTCCTGTGAATGGCGCTAAAAGTGCACTCAGTTTTAGCCACACAGATAAACGAATCTACTAGTACTCCCAGGTGGAAAAGAAGTGCACTTCCATAATGCATTTTGTGAATTAATTTTGCACTTAATTTACTAACATTTAACTAAGTATGATACACTTAAGATCATCTAAGCATATCCAACTGTTCTATTTTGAGACACTATGAATGGGAACTAAAATGCACTTTTAACATACTATCTCTGCATTTAAAATAAAAACAATATGTATTGACCATTTGTAGTGGGTGGTTAGGGTCTTTCACACACTAGTATGCTCATGTATGTGTACTACAAGTGGTCAATACATACAGAGATAGCATGTTAGTGTCTCAAAATGCTCAGTTGAGTACACTTACATGATACTAAGTTTATCTTAACTTTTTAGAATATTTAGTACAGAACTAGTATGTATTCAGAATAAAAAAAGTCTGGTGAGTTGGGTTGGTGCTCTATTGCAGGTTCTCACAACTCTGTTCCTCGAGGGCCACTGTCCTGTAAATTTTAGCTCCAACCCTAATCAAACACATCTGAAGCAGCTGATTAAACTGTTAAGGATTACTAGTAAGCTGCAAGCATGTCAGTTTGCTCAAACCCAGGACAGTGGGCCTCCAGGACCAGGGTTGAGAACCCCTGCTCTATTGCATTAAAAAAAATATACAGCTTATTCTTACAAAATTGAGAAAATTAATGCATTTTACTTATAGAACCCAAGTCTTTCACTCTATAAATTGTGACTTGAGTCATCCATGCAGTCAACTTTCTGTGCGGCTTGTTAGGGTGCTCCTCATGTAGGCAGTAAACGCGTACTATAGGTTTTTGAACACATAAGGGGCGTATAACACAACCACATAAGAACCTTTGACTTTTCCCCCTAATGATTATCTTGTTGTAGAAAAATTATACAGCAAACTCTGACCTTAGATATTTGCTTCATGCATATGCAGTAGGAAAAGTCGGTCAGATCTCTGAACTTATATTTACGACAATGTAATGCACAATCAGATGGTCATTATTGCAAAATAAACCCAGACAGGGTCATCAAGGCCATGACTTGCAGCGAAGGGGTCCAGAATCACCCTGAAGGAGTTTATTTTGCAGTAATGAAAGGCTGATTATACATTATTGCATGGATTAGACGCATAAACAGACATAAACAGACATTAAATATTGAATTGAGCGGAAATTGCATTATGTGACAAGAAATGGACTGCAGGGTGATACAAGAAGCTAACGTAGCCAGACTGGAAAAAAATGTGTCTGATATTACATTTACAACACTTTAAAATTGTCCAATCAATTACACTAAATATGAATTTACTTTTATCTTTAACCAATTAGATCCATAAGTCTGACATTGCCTTGTTCCTTTGGTTTTAGGACTGAAACGATTCCTCAAGTAACTTGATTACCAAAAATGTATTGAGGCAAAATCCTCTGCCTCGAAGCCTCTATTAATTAATTTGAAAGTTTGTCACGTTTTCTCGCAATGATTTTTTGCATTACTGTGACAATGCACATATGCTCATGAAGCGGAATGAGACGGCGGTGTTTTGTTTTGAGGGTGCAAGTGTGGACTAGTGCATTAACTTGACCCAATAGCATACTGATACACACAATCACAAATACAAGATACAGCTATGCAAAACACATATGCAGCTTTAGACGTAAAGGAACAGAAGGGTATATCTGCATGTGGTCATTTTCAATTAGCTATCCAAGAAGACAATGACCCACATGCACAAAGCCAGGAAGCAATAGAAGCCATTTATTGTAATTTACTGCATCGCTTAGCTGTATTTCCTTGCTCATGCCTTTTTGGGCACAGTTGACATGAATCACATGCATGAATTCTGGTAACTTGCAAGCAGAGAAAACAAAAGTCACACAAACAATTGACAACCAAAAAATAAACAACCCCTCCTTTACAAATCCCAAAACCACCCTGCTGGGCTAGAGTGCCAGTGTCTGCCATCACCGGTTTGGGCAGTGGTGCGTACACAAAGACAAAAAGTCGAGCAGCAGACTCCACCCCTCTTTGTCAGCTGTCGACCCCATTAGCAGTTTGGGGTCTGCGTAAATTATGCAGGAGCTTAAATTCATTTTTAAATTTTAATTGTGGGCTGTCTGGAGACATGCATTAAGGGAATCCTCCTAAGTGATTCTCAGCATCCTAGGCTACATTTAACTGCTCATTATGGAGGTTTGGAAAGTGGATGTGAGAGAGAGGGAGAGATGGACGGGAGGGGTCGCAGCTCTCTCCCTTGAGAGCCATTGCGTGGAGCTTTCTGACAACCACCGGCCCCTCATCGGATGGCGTATGGAGGCCCACTTTAGCCTCCATGTCAGCTCTGGGGGGAAAGATTATCTTGGTGAACAGTAAGAGCCCCACGTTGCAAACATCAGCAATTAACCCACATTTAGCTACCATGAAATCATCCAGTGTCAAAGTGATGTTTGTGAGAACATTGTCGAAAAACATGAAAAAACTATAATCACTAGAGCTGGGTGATATGCAATATCTACCCAATATCGTATCATAAATGAATCGCCTGCGAATTTCAACTCGATATTGCGTAGCCTGCCAGTAATCTAAGGCTCTTTGTATTAACTGTGTATAGGCCACTGTATTTTCTTCATTTTTAAAAATATATTATAATACAAGGAAATATATGCAGTTTAGCGTAACTTAACTAATATAAAATAACTAAAATTACACAGTTATTTAGCTAACTTAAATAAAAAATGTTGGTAAAAATGGAAATAAAATGAAAATTAATAAATGAATAAATTAAATGTTTAATAGTATCTCAGTGATAAAACTAAAACAATACTGCTCTAGTTTCACAATTTAATTAATTGTTTTTGTTTCTCCCCCTTCAATGCCATCTTTTTATTTGTTTGGCTGTGGTAATTACAATGGGGCGACTGAGCTTAAGAGTCATAATGCAAAGAACTGTAATAGGTTTTACTTTCTTTAAGCAAAATATAATTGAACATTGTGAAAATTAATTCCATACAGCAAAAACGGTTCTTGATAAGAATTGCTGCAAATAAGAAGCAATAGCTGAATGCATGTTATTATGTTATTAAAAAAATATTAATTAATATCAATTATAAACACTAAAAAGCTATTAAAGATATTCATCACAAAGGACACAATATTCGCTAGTTTATTTGTATTTATTTATTCAGAGGTCAGATATGACTGAGACAATGTTTCTGAAGTCTTTTTGAATCACACACATAACGCCATTAAAGTAACACAAGGTTGCATTTTAACTCCAATATGGGAAGGATAATTATCAGTTGTTTCCCACGCCTGCCAAACAAATAGCTTTGCGCTTGCTTTGCCCTTTTCCACCAGTGTTGACCAGCGTTCCTTTTGTCAGCCATAACACTTTAATCAGCTTTGGCTGTATGTGTGTTTACATTCAACACACTGATTTCTGCCAAGACTGTCATTACGCATTATCTTATCATTTCATAAATATACATGTAAATGACCTCTAATCCACTGATGTATAAACAGAGCTCACAAATAACTGGGACTAAGACGTCCAAGGAATTATGCAAATTCAAGGGGCCGGACCAGGGGGCTTGTTTGCCCTCAAAGCAGCCCACATTAAACAGCTCATCTGGCAGAATTAGGCGTTCCAAGCCAAAGTAGGTTTAATCCTTCATTAGTTTAGCTGTGCATGAATAGGTACGCAATCACGGGTGCCAGCAGCTCTGACTGTACCGCAGATACCGAGTGACACTGAAAACTTTATTGGTTGATTTACATTTTGACGATAACGTCTGTTATTACACAAGAAAATGTCCATATCATCAAACGTGGCTTACCACAACGGCAGAGCTAATTTCCACTACCCAAGGTCAAGATTAAATATTATTGGGCATAAAGATGAATGAGAGCTTGGCCATTCTTCTTATAATAAAGGGCCATGTCAGAGCAAATTCAACTCTTTCATTTGAAAGGAGACATTTCGAGATGAGCTAATCGTAAAAGTAATGAGAAAAGTAAAAGTCTATAAAGGTCTAAGGGTCAATGGAGTCATTAGAAAGAGCTGGAGCTTTATACTGCAGGGAACTGAGTACACAAGCAGCTCTTTCCAAATATCCCACTAGTGCACACATCTATTCTGCCCAAAATACATGCTAGACAACCCATTCAAACATCAGAACTCAGCAATGATGACCTGGACATGTAGGTCAACATTTTCTTTTTTTTTTCTTTTTTGAAATCTATAGTTATATTCAGCAAGGATGCAGCAAAAATGACAGTAAAGATGTGTATTAATGTTGTTATTTCTGTTTTTACTCTGATGACACTAATTTTACTGGATTTCTGAAGGCCAGTGGGACACTGAAGACTTGTGATTGTTACCATAACAAAAATAAAACACACACACACACTTTTCAATGAATTGTGGGGACTTCTGTTGGTTTTTATATTGGCCAAACGATATTTTCCATCTCCTAACCTTAAACCTACCCCTTAAAGAAAACCTGTTTGCATTGTTACACTTCCAGATAAACATCCTTTACTATAATTAATAGTTTATTCCACTTATGAGAACTGCATGCCAGTCCCCACAATGTCAAAAAAATGAAAGTTTTATTATCATTATAGGGTCCCAAAGTAGCAAAAACAACACCACACACAGACAGACCAAAAAAAAAAAAAAAACAAAAAAAAAAAAAAACAGGAAATTCTATATTTTATATAATTCTTTTTTTTTAATTAGTGTGTATTCAAGTGTTAGAGGAATAGTTAATGTAAAAAGGAACATTCATGTACAATTTTACTTTTAATATCTGTGAATAAATCCTTGGAACATTTTGAGGTAGACATTTAAAGATGAACTTGCATTTTTCATTCTTTATTTTTTTCCTTCTATGCTTTTTTTTTCGTTAGCATTATTTAGTATTTAGTTACTTTTCCCAAAAGCATCATTAGCTTGTTGAAAGTCCCACAACAGAACTTGTGACCATAGCCGCTTTTGAGAAACACTGTACTGCCCGTGTTGACATGAAACTGCAGTAAAATACTAAAGAGTTTGATTGCCATTAGCATTACCATCAAAAGTTATGGGTATTATATTCTCCATTTAAAAGGATATAAATTCTGCTATTCCAACAATAATGATTACTTGCATTTTATTATTTCCATTAGCAATATACTAGTCTTTTAGAGAGAATCCAAAAATACCCAGCTAAAGAGTCTATAATATAACATTCAAATACTATTCCTCCCCATTTGCAGCACTCTAAACAGTGAAAAGGGAAAGAACCTCTATTATTGAGTAAGGGGCAAAAAAGTACATTAACGCTCAATGATTGTCAATTATACACATTAAAAAGCTATTAAAGCCATTCATCTATAAGGACAGACTATGTTGCTTGACAGACTAGACCGTTCCATACAAAAGTATCCTTTTCTTCTTTTGTTTTTGTAAAAAAAAAAAAAAAAAGAACAACCTAGAAAGAGAACAAAAAAGGCATTCTAATGGAGTAGAAAACACAATGTTGCAAACAGACAGAGAGGTCAGACAGAGATGTCCAACTGAATGCAAAATACATGTTATACAGAAAGCACAAAGAGCCCAAACAAGGAAACACAAGAGGATTCAGAAGAAAAAGAAAGAAAATCTCTATAACCACCAGCTGAACAGATGCCTCTTGACGTGTTCTGTAATAAAGACAACAAAATGGTGGCTTCGCCCTGTACATTTACAGATATATTTGGTGTCACTGTAAAATAGGAACATTAAGGTAATATGCAGTATGCTGAGAATCGACTATTAAGGTCTTCCAGCAAGAGAACAGGAGCACAGCACAGCAGGCTGTTATGGCTGCGAATCAATTTCCTCTTTCCTGATTAACACAGGTGTTTGGAGCACATAACAGGTGGCAACGTTTATGAACATGAGAGACAATCAAGCCTGGAAGGATAAAACCGAATGGCTGTTCATGCTCCACAACATTGACTACATGAAGTGTGCATAGAACACATTTGAGCCATCACTGCTCTTTCAGGACACAATTTGCACGTTCTTGTTGGGGAAAGTCGATAGAATAATCAAGCTCTGAGTAGAGTTTTTTACCTAGAAGGGATCAGTTGGGGAAGTTGTCTCATCAAGCGACTACCACTATTTGCACCGCCTTGGCAATTTATATCTGTCGTTGGTTGTTATTTAGCGTAGGCTGCTGTTTGCTGAGAATTTAGCTGACTGGATCCAATGAATACAAATAGACAATGATATAACCAGTGCAGGCTCACTGAAAAAAAAGTGCCTGTGATGACATTTCTGTAAAGTTATATTATGTACCGCCATGTAAAATGTCCAGTGAGAGGTGCTAAGAAGCCTTTCACAGCCTTATACCCAAGCACTCCACATCACAAGAGCCTCGGTATATCAGGTGAGGTACTGAGCAAGTTTACAGTTTCAAAAAAATCCATACATATAAAGTTGGTTATGTGATGCAATTTTTAATGCATTATTATTTAAGAAAAGTATGTAATAGTGAATAAATGTTACCTATTCTAAAGTGTTGCCATCTTAATTAATAATTTGCCCTGTAACTATAATTTTGTGAAAATGAAAAAGAGATGCTGTACTGTCTGCCACTAGTATTCATTTTCTCTTGAAAGCTTTTTTTTCCCCTAATGACTTCAGATCATAAAAACACAAACTGCTGTGGTTTTGTGTGTTTGTCAGAATATTTCTAAGGTGTTCTGAATGGATCTTTACTAATTCAGTGCTATTTCCGTAAGAACAGGCATGGCCATTTGTAAATTCTATGTGTCTGCTTTTAAGTCTCATTCAAATCCAGCAATTTATAGATGGACAAACAACTTGTTTTGCTGGTTCATATTGAAAACTGGTGTGTCACACCATATTATTAGAATCTATATCTCAATTATAAACAAACAAGTTAGCAGTTTTACCATTTACTGCACATACAGCAGCTACTGAACCATAAGTCTCACCCCTAGGTTTGGATGTGGTTGCTAGGTTGTGTCTAGAGGGGTTCTGAGTGGTTCCAGCCTATCTATAAATCTCTGTGACATTCTGGTCTGTAAATTTGGCTCAGGTCCATCCTGACTTTTTCTCGTTTTGTTGTCTGATTCTTACTTGGGGTTAAAAGAGTTTGATTTAACACACTAAAACATATAATTTGAGGGAAACATAAGTAGAAAAACAGCTGTCAACACTGATGTCACCATCTTGCATGGCTATTGTTTCTGGTCATGTAGTTGCTGATGTGTTTATATATAGCACCTGTTTGGTTGACATTCTTGAAACACAGAGGAAAGGGAATAACAGCGGGCGCTTGCGTACACTGACATTGAAGAGACTGAAGAGATTAAGGGTTGACGTGTGGGAGTGCGCGGGTGAGAGAAAGATCTTCTTCTGCAGGCTAGGCCCACTTCAGGTAGTGCTAATGAACTCTGCCAACTACACTCAGCAGCAGTAACTCAAGGGCTTTTAGTTTCCAAGGTGAAAGCGTAGGCATGCAAGTCTGCCATCACATGTGAAGACCTTCCAACTTTCTCGAGTGTTTCATAATGACATTGAGCCATGACAGAGTTTGCGACTCTTCAAGGGACGGTTTTCAATACAGCTTCTGAGAGACATATAAGCTTGAATTAAACTGAATTTCTTTTTAACTATCAGGCTTGTGCACCATTTGGAACTGAATTAAAAAACACTACCATTTAAATTTAAATTCATTTTAAATTAACACTAAAATATAAAAGGTAGCCATATGTTATATTCAGACTTTTATTTCTTTTTTTCCCCGACCTGATTTGCATACATACGGCTACCTTGTTTGTAATTTTACAACCTTAGAAATCAGGGAAAGGAATCTATACATATGATTTGCATATCCCAGCAGTTACATATAGTTTTTACATTGTGAGCAGGTGTATTGTGCATTACCATGCGTGATTTAATATGTAAAACAAGAAAATGTCACAGGAAGCCTTTTTTTTTTTTTTTTTTTTTTTCTTTTTCATATCAATGCACAGCCATTTTGGTCGTGTTGGAGCTCCATAAGGAATGGAGGATGCAGTTGGCTGGTCTGCATGGATACAGTAATGCACAACTCATGCATGCACATTAAAACGATCTCTCTACAGACTAATCACATGCTACAGGTACATTTCCACATTTCAGAGCGTATTGTGACAACATTGTGAGGAAACTGTCTTCCTCTCTGTCAGTATTATTATTAAAACATATTTCTTGTTGGTACCTGCGAAAAGTAGCGCCTACAGGCATGAGATGTTGTAAACCTTGAATATGTTGCTGGTTTTCACACTTGGTTTTATGACACTGTGATGTGTGTACCTCTGGGTGTAGTCTTACGAGAGAGAGAGAGAGAGAGAGAGAGGGTGTGTGTGTGTGAGGCTCGACGTGTCTTTGTGGATGTGTGTGTCATTTGTTTGTGTGTATGCTGGCAGGAATTGCGTCTCGCTTCTCAACTTTTTCAGAGACAGCAATCCTGTTAAGAGTCCCAGCGGCCTGGCGCTACCACAGAACTACAGTTTCAGAGTGCTGGCTTGCTGTGAAACACTGCCATGCAAAATCAATGCCCACAATGGCAAGCCCGAGTTCTCTTCTCCATAACTTAAGTTGCAATAAAGAGGCAATGTGTGCAACCTAAAATAAACTGGCCCAAATCTCATTTTTAAAAAGTAAAACACAAATAAGAATATCAGCACCTGCAGCATTATGGGTCAGAAGAGATATTTTAGTCATAAGATGGCTTAAGATTTTGATGGCTATTCTTTCTTTGTATGCTGATTCGATTCATACATTTGTGACAAACTATGCATTTACAAAGGTTTAATTGTCAGCTCATGACAATAGGAGCAGCTGCGATGACAAGAGCATTTGTGATCAGCAGATAAAAGGACACTCTGGTAGCCAGGCTTCAACGTTTGATTGACTCAAGCTTATGTGAAATATGATTTGCCACTAAAGCTAGTCACATCAAGGTGACCATTTTAAAGTATGTTTAGAAAATTCTGGATGAATGTGCTTAGAATACAGCTGTTGTAAGAAAGAAAACTTGAGCACAAAACTGCATGCCAAAACTGTTCCATGATGTTTCTTGTTTTTTTGTTTTTTAAAAAAAAACAAGCTGCTGTTAATTTTGAGAAATCTTAACACGTGACATACAGTAAGGCATTCATATTCCCCGTTACAATAAGGTTACCTTAAATGAATATTTCATCAAAATATTCTGAAATTGTACTCAACATCAGATATAGAATGAGTTTGTTATTTACAGATTTGTGTAGTATTACATCAGTTGCTCACCAATGGATCGTCAGCAGTGAATGGGTGCCATCAGAATGAGTCCAAACAGCTGATAATATTTCACAAGTAATCTCCAGTCCATCGGCTTACACCTTTTTTTCTTTGCTTTCAGCTAGAATAACAGTCCAAATTCCACAATAAAGTCTCACTTCAAAATTCAACATCACTGGTTAAAGCAATATTATAAACAGAGGACTTGTATTTTGGCCCAAAACAATGATTTGAACATTTTTTTTGGTTTGTTTTAAGCTTCACAAAATATTATTTGATGCACTGGATTTGGACGTGGATTACTTGTGAATTATTGTAATGTTTTTATCAGCTGTTTGTTCATTCTGAAGGCACCCATTCACTGCAGAGGATTCACTGCTGAGAAAGTGATGTAATGCTACATGTCTGTTCTGCAAACCAAAAAGCTCATCTTTATCTTGAATAGGCTGAGGGCAAATGCTCATATTCCTTTAATTCAATAGCTAGCATGACCTGTGAACAATACTTTTAAATCAGGCATTAATTGGCAATTCTGATTCTTAAACATTAATGTAATATGAACAAACAATTCTCAATATCTTAATGTGCCACCCTTATATTTTTAAGCATGTTTACTACACTGGTAAGATAGAAATATGGTCCCAATTTATATTAAGTGTCCCTAGTACATGTGTACTTTCATAGTAACTAGATGTGTATCTAGTTTGTAATCACAGTGGAAGTACACACTGGTACATAGTATCTACAGCTGTAATATTTCTGTAACTACACACATGTAACGACCCTCAGAATGGTTTGTGTAAGTACAAATGTGTAACAGGACATTGGTAACAACACTTTTTGGTAATGAAAGTACAAATATGTAACAGGACTAACAGCACTTTTTTGTTAAAGAAAGTGTTACACTTTATATTAAATAGACGGTTCTATGGATCTAGCATGTAATGACTCTGATGTTACTCAACAGCGGGCAGTAAATTAATCTTAACATGTAAATTGTGGTTGGTGTCCAGAATGTTACACTTATTAAGTGTACTTATATATTAAGTGGGCAGTTCCCGAGGAGACACCATGTATATACACTGCTATTACAGAGGTGCACCACTTTACATATCCCTAAACCTACCCAAGTACACCACTGTCTAAAGCCTGTTCCAGTTACTCTTATACAAAATGTAGCCATGTAATTCCTGTTACATAAAATGAAAAAAGTGTTGTTACCAATGTCCTGTTACACATTACACCGTTCTGAGGGATGTTACATGCGTGTAGTTTAAGAAATATTACAGCTGTAGATACTATGTACCAGTGTGTACTTACACTGTGGTTACATACTACATACACATCTTGTTACTATGTACACAGGTATTAGGGACACTTAATATAAAGTGGGACCAACAATTATTATGACAAGATGAATGGCAAGGACCTTTCTTTTAATCCTAGATGGAACAACTTTAAGTGTTCTTGTTATTATAAAATATGTATCATATTGTTTGGTTCTTCAGTCCGTGTACATGTTACAAATAAAAGTAAAATGTTTTAATTAAATTGCAATTTTAGCTGCTCAACTTGAGAATGAAGATATTTGTTTAAAATTAATGTAAGAATGCAGTGTGTTTGTTGTGATTGATGCTATACTGTATGAGGATTTGTGCCATACGTGTCTATTAAAAGTTTGATGAGTCAAATGTTGTAACACTCAGTTCATGATCTCTGCAGCACAGCGTTTCTGTTTTTGCTGGGGTCTAACAGGTCAGATTTTATTACTGAATCTCATCTTTCCATACACAATTCTTATCTTTTCCACTAAATGATTAATGATCATGTTCACTGCAAAGCTGAAGTTAAAATCTATCTTATACTTTCAAACTAAAAATGCAATTCTCAAAGTTATAACATTATTTTTAGATGTTTTTTAAGGGAATGCTATTCAAGCACTATTCTTTACCTCGTTCACACCCTAAATCTCTTCTCAGTAAATATCCCCAGGCGTGCTGGAATCTCATTATCTCCAAACAGTCAGATCAGGGCTGCACGAGTCTGTATTGATTGAAATGGATCAGAGTGAAGTAATCTATCAGCATGGTGGATGTCCATCCCACTGCCTCCATCCATTTTCGAACTCCCGCCCCAAACAGCAAAATGTTTCTGCACTACAACAAAAACAAAAGCCTGCATTCTTTGTTATACATTACTACAGATTTAAATATTTTGATTTCTGCAGTGATTTCTGAATAGTATTTAAACTGGCAATTATAAAACTCTGGATAAAGAATAAAAAAAAATTGGCTCCATATAGAGTAAAATTTTATAAACCCTTCTATTCCAGGAATGTGTGCTATTAAATATTTTTAATAGGAATTAATTCGTATTTAATGTGATTTCTATGGTGTCCGAGAGCTCAACGTGCTGCAAACGTAGGAAAACGCATGCAAAAAGAAAAAAACGACAACACATTAAGAAAACATCTTCAACAGTTTGACAACACAGG
>JAUCMT010000105.1:19902844-19914365 GCA_032357475.1 Enteromius thamalakanensis
CGTGATTAAAAATCGAGATCGTTCGATATGGGAAAAAAAATCGTGATCACTTTTTTTGCCATATCGCCCAGCCCTATTTGAAAATAATTTATTGATTGTTAAATGGAAACTGGTTAGCTGGACAAAATACATTTAGTGTATTTCTGCTGTACTTGAACAGAAATATTTGTAACATTAACCTAAATAACCTCGGATTAATAATACTGCTTTAAAAATGTGTATTCTAATATTACAGAATACCCTTCATGTACATATGGTACAAACAGAAATAGGGCTTAATGATAATAATTATGCACTTGCTGCTGTTAATAACAATAAAAATAAAGTTCAATGTGTCCTATGTATATCTAAATTGAACCTACTAAATTGACTAACCTTTTTTATTTTTTTCACGAATTCACACTTCTTTATTAAATTAAATTAATACTAATGAGTGCCATTGGGGACCGTCTGTGCTGACACTCAGCGTGCTCTTCCCGAAACTATGTTAAAACATCCCTTATTTTTTTAGTGTTAATTAGTTATGTGGTGACATTGATTCAAATTACAATACAAATGGGTGCACTTTACCCCTAATAACCTCAAATGTATATGTAAATTAAAGTTTTATGTTTTCTTAAAGTAAAATTTAAATATAGAAATATGTCTGTGAAGTGAAAATACCACACACTGAATCATTACAAAGCCCTAGATACAAACACTCACTGTCATTGTCATTATTTCACTTCCCAAGGTACATGCAAGAGTACAAAATAAACAAATGAAAATGCCACCAGCCAAGAAAAATAAATAAAATAAAATACTAACAGTCAAAATGCCTGTTGAGTCCACAAGCTCAGCCATTAAAAGTTGACCCGAGTGACGCATTTTGTGAAAAACGGGGAATAAAAATGTAATATCTAAAATATTTCATTTTTATTTTGACAAGAAGCTTTTCCAGAACATGAAATAGTTGGCTAATAACAACTAATGATGCATACAGGGCTGCTCTCAGCTGAGAATAAGATATACTGGCGAGCCTCTAATATTTACTTCATTTAAACTGACCCTCAAGCATTCTAATAAGACCAGTCTCATAGAGGTCTTTAGAAATAGCCTGTTGGGTCAAACGAGAAATACTTCTCAGACATTATCAGCTTTTTGATATTCACAGGCCGATGTCAGACGTGAGGTTACGAGTTATGTGGTGTGAATTTTAGTCGACTGAACTTATCAAAGCCATTACCTCCAGAGCAAGACGGCTTCTGCAGGATTTCTGATCCAATTTTAGAAGACAACACCAAAACCACCATTTAAAGAAACAGTTCACCCACAAATTAAAACTCTGTCATTTACTTAAGACACGTGATAGCTTTATATGATGCGGATTTAATTTAGGCTTTTACTCACATATTTACAATGATCAGCAAACATAAGCTCAACCGTACCTGCTGACTAAAAACAAACCTAATTGGTTCCTTAAACATCAAGCATGCTTGAGCTTCCCTTTACCATAATGTCTGTTGATTCATGTTTATACACGAATAGAAATTAAATCTCTACAAAGAGATCAAGTCTCCTTAGAAAATACAGATTAGCTTTTCCACCGTTTTTCCACCATCAAATAATTTAGCATGCTATTGAATATGAACTATGGCATCAATGAATATGCATTTCGAGCGATATTAGTCATGTGAATGATCTCTGTCATTTCACAATGTTAATTACATCCGGACTAAATTAGTACTGCCCTGCATATGTCCCATGGGAAATTCATGCAAATGCGTTTGCCTTCCAGTTCCTATTTCTTATGTTGCAGCCACCATAAATTCATAGCATAAGATTAAACATTTCAAGTTGACTCCATTTATAGAGAAAGCAGTAAGCTCACCTCACCTCCTGCCGTGTGACCAGCGAGAGACGACGTCCAATCAGAGCTAATGCTGCAGCTGCAGAGTGGCCATGGGATGCGTTTCTTTATTACAGGCTTGAGCAAAATGTAAAGCTGAGAAATCAGAGGGGTTTTGGCAGCTTCAAATGGAGTCGAGGGTAGTGTATGTAAGAGGCATTAACTGTGAGAGAGGGACGGGGCAACACACACATCTGACTTAGGCTCCAGTGTGCTCCACAGCTATAAAAAGGTACTTAGCGATTGTCAGGGCCACACTAATAGAGATTAATAGATGCATAATGCTCTTAAATGATTAGAGGTAAATTGGGCTTTATTGCTAGAAATCGTTATGGATGCATAACTGTTATTGAGCTATGCAACTTAGCTGTTAGTGAATTCACAGAGATGCAGTCAGTATAAAGTGTCACGCCTCTAATCTGTCAGATTTGTTCTGCAAGAGAAGTGGAAGTATATAAATGGCAATATTATACACACACACATGCTGCAAAAATTTACTTGATTTGAGAGTTTAAAAATGAGTTTTTTGTTTATTAAAGTAGTTTATTTCTGCAATGCAGAAACCGTTTTTTGTTGTTGTTTGTTTGTTTTTGTAATTTTGTTGCAAAGTAGATTTTTCAGCATCATTACAACAGTGTTCAGAGTCATTATCCTTCTAATATGATATGCAACTCAAGAAATATGTATTATTATCAGTATTGGAAATGGTTGTGCTGCTTAATTTTGTGGAAAATAAAACACACAAAAGCTCTTTTTTATTAAAGCTAAAAGGAACATTTATTAATTTATTGATTAAATAAATGTAAATATACATCTTTTGTGATATTGTAAATGCAACTGTAGGTCAACATCCAAGCCAAATAAAATGATTCATATATTTCAATAATAATATGTACATTTACAAACTTTTATGCCGCATGCTTTTTAATTTAATGTTGCTTTTACTGTAACTATTTATATGTACTTTATAACTCAATATACAGTAAAATGACCTGAAAAAAGCACTTTTAATATGCATACACCATCTCTAAACATTGACTTATATCTCACATTTTTCTGTGTATTTCCCAACTATAGTAGTCAGTGAACAAAGTAGTAAAGTCGGCAGCACCTGGGCTCCAAGAATATCAAAACGTCTTTATTACTTTAAAACAAATCACGCATGTCAGGTAACGTTTCGAGCTCACAGGCTCTTCATCAGACCACTTTACGACTTTGCTCACTGAATGTTTTTTTGGTCGAGCACCCGTTTTTGAGATTGATATTCTTGCTTTTGGTTCACTGTTGCCAACTATAGTAGTCAACATTTGAAGTGGTTAACTTAAGGCATTGTATTCTTATTAACCGCATACTCTCAAGTTGTCGTCCAAAAGTGATATTTTATGCAACAAATCACAAAACTTTAACACATCTGTGTATAGTAAAACCACATTAGTCAAAAACTTTAAAAGTCAACAATATGTCAGTCTGTTCACTTGCAATTAATATACACTTGAACTGAAAAAACCCAGTCCAACACAAACAAACACAAGAGCATCCAGGAAGCAAAGCAACTCGCGGTCTTCACATATTTCCCACATTCTGCTGTGCTGAGTGTGATATCTGGCACTAAATGTAGCAGTAGCATAAACAGAATGTGAGTTAATTAGGATAGAGAACTGCATTGTTTTTGCCACCAACTCCTCTAATGAGACAACACCATGCCACACGATAGACTTTTGTCTCAACCTACACACAATATAACGCATATATGGCAACACAAAAGCATGAAAGCATCGGTAACAGATCGAACCGAACACGGTTGAACAACATCAGATGCGGTAATTGACTTCTTAATTGTGTTTGTTTAAGCTAAGCCTCCTGATTTTTTGGGGACTGTTTCTGATGGCATTTTAATTTCTTCCTTTCACCAGTTCCAATATACAGCTAATCCCACAGTGTCTAATCCTGTTTGGGTGAATTTCACCATGCAGACAGTCAACACAGCTGCACCACTGCCTAAACACACACACAAAACAACACTTCATGAGCACATATGATGTCTGATATAAACCTCACTGGAATATATACTGGCAAGTCACCTGATATTATGATGTTTTTAGGGCACATAGCTTTTTTATGATTTGGATAATTTTCAAATGCTCACCAAGGCTGCATTTATGTTTCCTTAACAATACCGTAAAAGCATTAATATTAATAAATGTTAATTGCAATACCATTTTTGCTATCATAATATATTGTAAAATGTAATTCATTTCTGTGATTTCAGCAGCAATTACTCCAGTCACACGATCCTTCTGAAATCAGCAATCAATATAATGATTTGCTGCTTAAGAAAAATACAGTACCTTAGTATTATCAAAGCTAAAAACGTGAAATTTATGCGAAAGCAGTTTTTTTTTTTTTTAATGCTAATAATATTTTAGCTTTTGCTGTATAAAATTTTTAGCAAATAAAAAAAAAATTGGATCAAATAAATGCTGGCTTGGTACGCAGAAGAGAATTCTTAAAAAAATCACAGTAAATAAAAAAAAATAAATAAATAAAAACTTGCTGGTAAATAAAAAAATGGCTTAGTATTGTAATTTTAATAATGTTTTTACAATATTACTATTTTGACTATATTTTTTTATATGTTGCCCATAGAAGAATAATAATTAAAAATGTTATTTTGTTGTATGATATAAACTCGCTATTGCGAATTATAAAGTCTGAATTATGAGATGTAAACTCGCTATTCTGAGAAGTAAAGTAATAATTATGAGATTGTATTAAAATGACAAAAAAAACAAAAAAGTTGTTTTTTTATTTTTTTTATTATTTGTCATAATTGAACATTTTGTATCAAAACTTTGAGAAAACAACTTGGAATTGCTGGACAAAAACTAATTAATTCCATGCAATTAACATGAACACTCTTGTCCTATATACTCTTTTGCTATAAAAACAAATAAATTATAATACAAGTCCAAATTGTGCAATATATACACAATAAACAAGGTGTGATGCTGCAGAGCTGCTTTGAATTCAGGCCTTTTCACACAAGGTCAATAATGGTGTAGAGTCACCAAACATTTGCTTTGGACAGGGGGTACAAAGTCTCATAGCAGTCAGCAAAAAAGCCCCCCGCAGAGTAAAGTACTTCTGTAAAGTATAATGTGTTAGATGGAATGAGATGGAAATAGTTGAAAAAGACTATCTACAGTATATGTGTGTGCTGAGCATGCACTAAAGTTAGCAGAAACTTGTTGTGATTTTATTAGGAGATTGAGACGAGTGATGATGTGTGAAGGATATACACCTTCAACGGTTCCTATCAATATCTCACTCTACACTGTGAATTCTTGCTTGTGGATGAGTTAACAGCTTCTCTGATCCCTGCTCCTTTTGCTCTGTCAACAGACAAAAGAGATTTAAAAGAAACAGTAGGAGGACTCTGTGGAATTTCTTCAAAATGCCGTGTGAAATACGTGCCTTTTACTGTTCAGTAGCTACATAAAAAGGAGATGTGATTGCACAAGTTTAAGCAAACCGTCAAAGAAATATAATCGACTACAAAACACTGACTGGCTTCATTTCCTTTTCATAATAGAGCTCAAATTAATATAGTTATCTGCACACCAAATGATGCATTCTTATTTGCAAAAGAAAGGTGAAATTTTAGAGGCTAATGCATCTTGAAGTTCACTTTTAAAAACAGGAACTTTTCAAACCAGCGCTTTTGATAGAAAAAGGGTTTCTTACTGAACTGTGAAATCATTAATATAGACTGACACTTCTGAAACCCAGAAGAACCTTCAAACTCTGAGCTTTGAATAAATCTTCAACTGCAGAGTGAATCACAGAATTATTTAACTTGTCACAGGAAAGATTTTTATTATTTTACTCAAAAATAAAATATTTGTCGACATTTAGTCAGTTAAGTCATTCCAAACCTGTATTTTAGTAACAATAGTTATCCATACGGTTTTATTTTTTTTAGTATTATTATTTTTTTCTACAAAAACTTTCATTATAGCTCCATACAACTTATCCCAAACCCTGTGAAAGTAACTCCCTAAAAACCTTGTTTTTGACAGACATGGTCACCTTTCATTTTATGAAGTAGATCAGCTCAGACAGATTTGATTACAGTGTCTCAACGTGTCACACATATTCATACAAATTACAAAAGATGTCAAAAATAAATAACCTTTTTTTTTGCTGAACTATTCCTTTAAATAAAACCAACATTTAAATGAAGTCCAATTCTACTGTCAGGTTTTACCATATGAAATGTTTGATGACTCTACATTAGAATATATTGCGAGCGCAGTGACCTTGATGTCATAAACCCAGTCCTTCACCTTTTCTCGCTGATTGTATTAAAGGGGTGTATTCATTTTAACTAGATGGTCTGGCCTTGTTTTTTTTTTTATAGACAGCTTTAAATTCCAGATAGGCGAACAGAAAATGACAGCTCGTGGCAGCCTTCATTAATTTTTCTTTTTTTAATCGATTTGGAATACTAATAAAGGTAAAATTTGGCACAGTGGGTTACAAGAGTCAGATACAGCAGGATAACGCTGTTATGACGTGCTTATTATGAAATGGCATATTCCAACTGAGTTTATGAAGAATTCATTCAATAACCTAAGAGAATCTGAATCTGCTGCATGATTCAAATAACTACAGTATAAACTAGTATCAAAGACTGAGTAAATACATGGAAACATGAATATATTGTAATTGTTTACATTTACATTTATTCATTTAGCAGACGCTTTTATCCAAAGCGACTTACAGGTGGGGAAAAACAGCAAGCAATTAGTCCTAAAGAGGCAAAAAACAACTTAGGAAGTGCTCATAATACCGTATAACAGGCGATGTTCAGATAAGTGCAGGCTAGAAAGGGAAAGAAAGAGTAGGGTTAAGATTTATTTTTTTTTTTTTTTATGATGTCAAACAGTGTTAAAAGAGATGGGTTTTGAGCAGTCGTTTGAAAGTTGTAAGGGAGTTAGCGTTTCAAATAGTGATGGGAAGATCATTCCACCAGACAGGAACGGTGTAAGAGAATGTTCTGGAAAGAGATTTTGTGCCTCTTTGTGATGGTACGATGAGGCGTCGCTCACTGGCAGATCTCAGAGTTCTGGAGGGAGTGTAGAGTGGAAGCAGTGAGTGGAGGTAAGCGGGAGCCGAGCCGGTGATTGTTCCATGCAAGCATTAGTGTCTTGAATTTGGAAATTACAGTGTCAAAAAAGTATTTGAACACTTGCTTATCAGCCAGATTTCTGACCCTCAAAGACCTGTTATTTGCTTTTAAATAGTCCAGCTACACTCTCATGATACTAAATTAGTAGCACTTTTTTCGAGGTCGTTAACTGTCATAAAGACACCTGTGCACCCAACAATCAGCCAAAGTCTAAGTAGCAACATGGGCAAAACCAAACAGCTGTCAAAAGACACAAGAAACAAAATTGTAGACCTTCACAAAGCTGGAAAGGGCTACGGGGCAATTGCCAAACAGCTTGGTGGAAAAAGAACAACTGTTGGAGCAATTGCCAGAAAATGGAAGAGGTTAATGATGACTGTCAGTGTCCCTCAGACTGGGGCCATTGACATTTTCATCAATGAATAAAAACGAGACAAAATGTTAAGGAGGATGACAGGGATGTTTGGGAAGCGATTAAGCGATTGTTTTTTTTTTTTACTCAAATGATCAAATACTTATTTGACACAGTAATTGCCAAATAAATTGTTTAAAAAAAAAAATTCATACATTGTGAGTTCCGGGTTAGATTGTTCTCTTTAGATTCTGTCTCTCACAGTGGAAATGCACCTATGCTGAAAATTGTTGACCCCTCCATGATTTCTAAGTAAGAGAACTTACAAAATCACAGGATGAGCAAATACTTAATGACCTCACTGTATATATTATATATACACACACACACACACACACACACAAATACATACAGGTGATGATTTCACTAATTCCATTTAATTCATTCCACAGACTGATATATTGTAAGTGTTTATTTCTTTTTATTTTGATGATTATAACTGACAACTAATGAAAACCTCAAATTCAGTATCTCATATAATTAGAATATTTCTTAAGACCAATACAAAGAGTATTTTTAGTGAAAATTAAAAGTATCAGCATGTACAGCCCATTACTGCAGCAATGTGGTATGGCATGGAGTCGATAAGTCTGTGGCTCTGCTCAGGTGTTATGAGAGCCCAGGTAGCTCTGATTTTGGCCTTCAGCTCTTCTGCATTGTTGGGTCTGGCATATCGCATCATCCTCTTCACAATATTTATAATTAAGGTCAGATGACTTTGCTGGCCAATTAAGAACAGGGACACCATGGTCCTCAAACCAGGTACTGGTAGCTTTGTCACCAAGTCCTCTTGGTCAGCAGCAGGAAGCATGAAGTGCTCTAAAACATCCTGGTTAACAGCTGCGTTGACCTTGGACCTCAGAATACACAGTGTAGCAACACCAGCAGATGACATGACACCCCAAACCATCACTGACTGTAGAAACTTTACACTGGACCTCAAGCAACGTGGATTCTGTGCCTCTCCTCTCTTCCTCCAGACTCTGGGACCCTGATTTCCAAAGGAAATGCAAAATTTACTTTAATCAGAGAACATGACTTTGAACCACTCAGCAGCAGTCCAGTCCTTTTTGTCTTTAACCCAGGCGAGATGCTTCTGACGTTGTCTGTTGTTCAATAGTGGCTTGACACAACGAATAGTAGTGGTTCTTAAAATTCCACTCTTTGTGAATCTCCCCCATATTTTTGAAAGGACTTTTGTTTTACAATTTTCTCCAGGGTGCATTTATGTTTTTTCTATCACATTTTTTCCTTCTCTTCGCCTCTCTATTAATGTGTTTGGACACAGAGCTCTGTGAACAGCCAGTCTCTTTTGCAATGACCTTTTGTGTCTTGCCCTCCTTGTGCAAGGTGTCAGTGGTCATCTTTTGGACAACTGTCAACAGTCTTTCCCATGATTGTGCAGCCTACAGGACTAGACTGATAGACCATTTAAAGGCCTTTGCAGGTGTTTTGAGTTAATTAGCTGATTAGAGTGCGGCAGCAGGTGTTTTCAATACTGAACCTTTTCACAATATTCAAATTTTCTAAGATACTGAATTTGGGGTTTTCATTAGTTGTCTGTAATAATCATCAAAATTAAAAGATATATCTGTGTGGAATTACTGTATATGTTATACATGTTTCACTTCTTGAATAGAATTAGTAAAATAAATCAACTTTTTGAAGATATTCTAATGATATGACCAGCACCTGTATATTTATCAGCATCATTTACTTTTTTAGTACAACAAGTACTATGTAATGTGTAAGAAATATGAGTGAAATATGAGAAGGATGAGAAAATAAGACAGTCTAAAGATTTAGTATGCAAGGTTTCTATTGCAATAAATTTAGATCTAGTGCAACCACTCAACAGGTTTTGCTAAGGAGCCAAGAGCCAGTCCCTGGCCCCCAGTGATCCATCACGGAATGAGGGTTACATACGTAACCGACAGACTGGGGTCCATATGGAAAGCGACACAGACACCCACAGAAGGGGGAGGTGGACGGCTTGACAGCAGAAACAGAGTGGTGTGCCAAGGGAAGACGCTAATTTACCTGCAGGAAAACTTTAGCGTGGAAGATTACACACATGGGATTGACACAGGGAATCAGTCATGTGGACACCTGGCCCAGTACAGGGGCTGACCAGATTGGGCAAGCTGAATGGTATGGGCCTGGCGTCAGACAGTTCCGTCAAGTCTGACTGCCGAGGGTGCCCTGGAGAATGCTCGACCAGGGTTCGCGGTCTGGAAGAGAATGCGCTAACATCCCCGTGTGAGGGGGAATGGTGCAGCAAGCAGGCAACAGAGAGGAAGACACTGGCACAACCCGGAGGTTGTAATACTGTGCAAAGGTATTTGTGTCGCCCAGCCCGCAACTCGACAAATGTCTGCCAGAGAGGCGCTTCTTGCCAACGGATGGGAGGAGACTACACTCCTAGTGGAGTGTGTTCTTAAGCCCAGGGGACACGGCTCGCCTAGAGCCTGGTACACCCAAGCGAGGGCATCCACTATCTAGTGGGTCAACCTCTGCCTGGAAACAGCCTTGCCTTTCTGCTGACCTCCGTGGCAGACAAAGAGCTGCTCAGAAATTCTAAAGCTCTGTGTGCGATCCATGTACAAGGGCAGTGCTCTGACGGGCCACAGCAATACCAAGGCTGGATCTGCCTCCTCCGAGGGCAGTGCTTGGGCATGTATCCAGGCCAGGGTCTCAGGACAATGTGAGAGTAGGCTGGCCCAAACACAAGGCCCTCTTCGCTAACCAAAAATGCGAAGACCGGTCAGGAGTGCTGTCTTAGCAGACAGGAAGATTTAACCTCCTCAGGAACCTCAAGATGAGATTGTGCTTCCCCATAGACTGGCCGTCTACTGCATCATGATGTGCTGCGATAGCAGCCACATACACCTTCAAAGTGGAGGGCGACAGCCTGTGCTCCAATTTTTCCTGCAGGAAGGAAAGCACTTCTCCAATCGTGCATGTTTGGGGGTCCTCTGCATGAGCAGAACACCAGCTAGCGAACAGACTACACTTTAGAGCATAAACGCGTCTCGTAGTGAGGGTTCTAGCCTGAGTGATAGTGTCTACCACCACCAGTAGTAGAGCACTCAAGTCTGCTGTGTCCCATCCAGGAGCCATACGCGTAGTTCCCAGAGATCTGGACGCGGGTGCCATAGGGTGCTGTAACCCTGAGAAAGGAGGTCCCTACTAAGAGGTATGAGCTGTATCCTCTGGGCTGTCAGGTGGATCATGAGTTCCGAAAACCAGGTCCGCATGGGCCAGTATGCCGCAACCAGCAGGACCTGTTCCTGAGTCTCACTGGGGGAAAGGTGTACTTGCGTAGGCCTTGCGGCTAGCTGTGTGCCAGTGCATCCGTGCCGAGGGTACAACTGGCTGTAGGTGGACTTGTGGGAAACAAACAGGTCCACCTGAGCTTCCCTGAATCGACTCCATATCAGCTGAATCATCCTGGGGTGGAGACGCCACTCCCTGAGCTGTCATGAAAGTGCGTCGGCCAAACGATTGAGCTCTCCCAAAGCGTGGAGAGTACGCAGTGATTTAAACCAGTGCTGGCTCCAGAGAAGGATATGGTGGGCGAGCTGAGACATACAACGTGAACGTCGACCCCCTTGGTGGTTGATGTACTTCACAGTGTTGTCGTATGCGTGTGTTTGTCATTTAATAACATGCTTGACATTACATTTCAATCATAAATTATTAAACCAATTTGCATGTTTGTGTTATTTATACATCATGTGTCTTAAAACAGAAAGTAAACCAGTTTGATAAGGTAAATAGCCATGTAAGCGGAATAATGTACAATGTCTTCAGCTTTTTCACTATGGCGTCATCCAGAGTCGTTTGTCTATCTGCTGTAGATGCTGATCTTTTAGTCAGTTTTTAGTCAGAGTTTCGGTTTATGAAGCGCTCCTGTTCTAGACAGAGACAGCAGAAACCGTATCCTCTGTTCCTTGTTATTTTATTTGAAGCACAACGTTTTGTTGATATTGTAAATGTACAGAAATAAAGGTAGATCCTTTACCGATCC
>JAUCMT010000105.1:19925387-19937664 GCA_032357475.1 Enteromius thamalakanensis
CTGAAGTTCCTTGTGTCTCTGAACTATTTTCCGCTGAGACGCACACTCTTGCTCAGCGAGTGCAGATCGTGACAGAACTGGACATCAATTAGAGGCGTTCCATCAATATGGCGTTCGCTTTTTCGGACGCGTACATCCTCGAGGACTCATTGCGTCGAGCTTCGAGATCAGGAAGCCGGCTCGCGATCCGGCGTGGTCCGCCGCCCACAGCCCCACGCCACTCGGAATCTGGGAGGGCAGCTCCGGCTTCGCTCCGATGGCGCGTGTTCCAGTTCCAGTTCCTGTTTCAGTCCGGGTAGTTCCGGAGTCTGTTTCAGTTCCAGTTCCAGTCCGGGCAGTTCCAGAGCCGGTTCCAGTTCCAGTGCCCGCTCCAGTTCCAGAGTTCGTTCCAGTCCGGGCCGTTCCAGAGCCGTTCCAGTTCCTGTGCCCGTTCCAGATCCAGTGCCTGCTCCAGTCCGGGTGTTTCCAGAGCCTGTTCCAGTTCCTGTACCCGTTCCAGTTCCAGTGCCTGCTCCAGTCCAGGTGTTTCCAGAGCCTGTTCTAGTTCCGATGCCCGTTCCAGTCCGGGCAGTTCCACACTCTTGCTCAGCGAGTGCGCATCGTGACAAAGCCCTAAGAAATGTTTATTACAAATAAAATTTTTTGATTTTGATATATTTAGTATTCAATATCTCAGAAGGTGACTTTACATCTTTTAGTTTCTCTTTATAATTGTGACTTTTAATGTGACAATGTAACTTTCTCTCACAATTAAAAGTCACAATATGTAAGATTTTTTAAATAAAATATTCAAAAACCACCTGCACAGTGTTATACATTGCCTGCAGTTGTGTCCTTACATTATCTCGAAAGATCTGTAGGATTTGTACATTTGAAAAATTTGCTTCTCATCCGTGAAAATAATTTGTGAAAACAACATCTCCCAATGTTCCATGCTCCGTCACTGCGTCATCGAACTTTGCCTCGGTTATTGTTTTGAAAATGCGACCTCTAATGGTATAAAATTACATATTGTGCCTTTCAAATAGTTTCTGATGAATCTTCCCAAAGCTGTTTATAGCCATCTCCAAAAAAAAATAAGTTGACTTAAATGAAAAACCTGAACAACTTCTTTAGTAATGATGGTCATGAGACGCATTAATAGAATTGACTAAGAGCACGAATAAAACAGGAAGCAGCGATTATGCCCAGCCACCATTTCTGCTTTGATCTTCTGCCCCCAAAGGTTAGGCGCCTGTGATGGAGTGAGAATGCTGACAGATGCAATCCGACTGCCGCTACACCAATGCTGAGTGTGCAGGGCTTGAAACCAACACCATGTGAAACTAGCTCAAAGAGAGGTTTCAACATTAAGACCTTCACTATAGGTGAAGCTGCTCATCCTTTATCTAGGTGAGCCTCAGGAGGACAGAGGCGCTTTTACTGTATCAGGCAAAAGGCCCTGTTTTAATATGAAATAATCTGTGATCAAAGCAAGAGAAGAAGTTGTGATTCATGATACAGCTGGCACTGAACTATTCAATTATTTATAGCGGCATTATAATACAAAGTGAATCAAAATCACCAATTTATCAAATAGTTGTCCTCTCATAATATGAGGTTGAAGCCCTGCTTAATATGAAATTGTACAAACAATTATCACATGGTAAAGCTGTAGCTTAAAGTGTTTTTCGCACATTTTAAATGTGACTTCCAAAACATAACAGAGAACAATGTGGCGCTTTAAATGAGCTATACACTCATTTTCCACAGGACTGCAGCTGTGCTAACCTTAAAGGGAGATTGTAATTTTCCCCACGTCAACAACTCAGGATCTGGATGTTCTCTGCTTATATAACTTTGCTTTAATAAAAACCTCAAGTGCATTATTTGTATCCTGACACTTGCTTTTCCAAAGTGGCCTTATCAGTGCTTGCATGCATTTCTTGGTCACTGTATACAAAAACATTCTACAACTTAAAAAGAATTTTCATGATTGCATTTTTGCTACAAAAGGCATCCAGATGAAATTGCTTATTGGTTGTGTCCAAAAATTGGCAGAGGTATCCAAGAAGTGATTACTATCCAATACCCAAAATGTTTTGGCAAATTGGCTACATGCAGTTTATTATGTCCATCCAAAAAAAATAGACAATTACTGATGTAAACGTAATTCATGATCCTCCTGCTATTGAAGCACAAAGAAATCTTTTTCTGAGTACTCCCCTATTCATCTGCCAGAAGATGTGACCTAGTTATGAAGCAATTAGCTGTCATAGCGTATACAAGCTCATATGAAACAATATTCACAGAAAGACTACAACTCCCTCTCAACTCTTTATATTCAATTCAAACTAAATTCGAATGATTGCAACCACCCATATATATTGTAAAGATGCAGCCAAGAATCCTTCTTGATTTCCCCAGCCTGAATGTGAATCCCATACAATAATTATTAAACAGTCCTCAGAGTATTTTAGTGGAACTGAACGCAGGCTTGCAGCTCAGAGCAAAAAGAGATTTCTTTCTGAGCACTCCAAATGTTTCTTTTCACTGAATCCCTGAAGTAACACTCATCAGCTCCAAAAGCAGGTTGCTAAAAAAAACCTTTACTTAAGCACTTTAGAACTTTTACCCATAGAGGAAAACTGCCTGCCTGACTAGTACATTTATCACTGCTTTTACCTTAAATTGACATCAAGGAGAAACAACACCTTAAACATCTCGACCAAACTGAAATATCTTGATACGATTGCTACTGGTTTAGATCGTTTGCTTCAGGCAAATTTAGACGCCACATACATAAAAAAGGATGTTGCTCATTTTTAAAGCCGCAAATTTCATTGAAAGGGATAACAAGAGCTGTTGTTATCCAAGACACCATCCACCAGTTTTAAACCTTTGAGCCACCAGCCGACCTGTCAAGTGTTGTCAATAGGCTGCTCTTGTTCCGTGGGAGTTTTGCTGTTTGTGTGAAGAGAAGGAAACAGAGAGAGATGTTCCCTGACATGATGGCAGTGTTTCTGGCATAGAGCAGGATGTCAGTGCCAAACTGGCAGTTCTGACGGTGAGGTCTACCTGCAGTCGGCTGTCCCCTCACGACACAGTTCTCGTGCCCATGTATAATTTAGGCTGCAGTTCAGCTGCTCTGTCAAAATACTCTAAAGTTTCAGTTCATAAACAATCTCTTTCCCCTTCGCCAACTCTGATTTGTTTTGAAGGCAGAGACTCCTGGCTAGTTAAATGGCAGAAGTGCCACGCCAGAGGCTTCCAGTGGTATCTTATTGTCTTTCCCCCAGGAACGCAAAACAGCCACGATAATAGAGAAATAAAGGTCAACTTAGTCCAAACAACAAGGACAGACATATATATAAAGGCATGTTTGCTTAGAGAAAAAAAAAATATATATATATATATATATATATATTTTTTTTTTTTTTTTGCCCAAGATATTTGACCTCAATATACAGTATAGACCCTGCTGCACAGCTGTGTGCTTTAACAGTGGCAAAACTATTGGGTCACAACCTATAAATCTGTTGAGATCTGTTTACTACATGCTAAAAGCAGTGCAGAATGTAAATAAAGAAGCTAACCAACTAACCAATAATTGGACACGGCAAAGCTCTTTTTTTGAAAATGGTTAGAATTTTTTCACATTTCTTTAGCAGTAAAAGCAAAAGACCAGCAACCAACAAACGTATTTCATCTGTCAAAAAAGAGCAACCAACAAACGTATTTCATCTGTCAAAAATCATCAGCTTCTTAGGAATTAGGAATTAACCGAATTATGCAAACACCAACATGGACTAACCAGGTGTCAAAAAAATATGTACCTCTGGGCACTTTTTGCGCAACACCCTTTTTACATGCCTTACTGTACGTTTTGCTGCAGTTTCAAAGAGAAATTTCCACTGAGTGACACTAAAACACAGGTTCAATATGTTAGCCAAGGCAAATTTCATTTCATTGTATGTATTGCAGCGGTTCAGAATTGAAATATCTGTGGACTGTTGCTAAAAGTTCTATCATGTTGAAACTATGCCCTGGACCAAAACCAACCCTAAACCTACCCAACAGTGTTAATAGTGTCTGCGTAAAAGGTAGTTGACAAGATTTAAACTGTTTTGTCGAATAGTTGTTGCAGCTGCTTTCCTCTGAAGTACATGTTCAGCAACTGAACAAACCTAATCTCTTCAAAAACCCATAGATATGAAGCTGGATATGAGTAATGCTAACATTCAAAAGCATTACTTTTCAAATCTTCCAGCATACCAGTATTGTAAGTCATTTGAGTAATTGTGTGAAAATTACTATTTATTAAATCAAAACTCGAATGAAAACTAATAAAAGGTGAGTTTTACTGCCGCCAATGTTAATTTCTTTTAAAAACTGCAGTAAAATGTACTTGTACTCTTTTCAAAAAGTTTACGTTTATGTAGACATGGACAATGTGAATGGCAGGCCTTTGTCCTAAAAATCATAAAATTTGCCTATTTTGCCTATTTAGTGATTTATGTAAAAATGTTTTGTTTTTTGTTCATTTTTTTAAAATCAGCATTGTACTTTTTTTTTTTATTGTACAACATCTATACTACTGTACTTTGTATTATATTATAGAGCCCGACCGATTTATCGGCAGGTCGATATTATCGGCCGATATTAGGCATTTTCCAAACTATCGGTATCACCATTTATAATGGTAACTGAACAAAAACACAAAAACAACAAAACCAAATCAAAGGACTTTACGTTTCATATCTTAAGTTTGTATTTTTATACATTTTTATTTATCAGAACTTTAAAATATTTGGATGTTCCTCTGTTCCGTTGTGACAATAATATTTTAGTGAATACTCAACTACAAATAACTATTCTTGTACTAAAACCTGCCTCTGCTGGACCAGAGCTTGACTGATTCAGTACTTGACTGATCTCATATATTGTAAGCAATTTATATTTTGCTTTTATTGTTATTTATCAGAACTTAACAGAATTTGTCTCCAGTCCTATTCAAAGTTCTATTTTATATTTTATATTTTAAGTATTTTAAAACTAAAAACTTTTAATTTATGGTTGTTTTTGTATTTTTGATCAAAGTACTTTACATTTCATACCTTAAGTTTGTATTTTTATACATTTTAATATTTTTCCTCTGTTTTGTTGTGACAATAAAAGAAATAAGTTTCTTTTTAAAATGCATTATTATATTTTGTTAGTTAAAACTCAAATAACTACATATAACTAATGTTAGGTAAATCTGTTAATGTTTTGTTGCATGCTTTGATATATTTATGTCATATTTATATGCACCGATATATCGGAATATTGGATTTTAAAACTAACAAATATTTGTATCGGTATCGGCCTTCAAAATCCTTTATCAGCCGGGCTCTATCCCTATAAGTCTTAGATACTATCCCTATAAGTCTTAGATACCAAGTTTTATTATTATTATTACTTTATTTTGTCTTTATTTTTCTTTTAATGGAGATCTCTATGACACAAAATGACATTTGCTAGTTGTGCACTGTCATTGTCATCTGCTAAAGAGTTTGTGATGTACTCAGTTCCCCTCATGCTCCACTAATGGAATGAGATCATTAGTGTTGTCAGTGTAGACAGAAAGCCAGGCAAAGGTTTAAGCCACCATTAAGTTCAGCTAAATTTAGTCAAGCTCACATGCATCATACCACATTGTGCCATCTATTAGCAATAACAGCTGTCAATCAAACAAATATGGCCAAGGGCTCTAGCTTCTGTGTTTCTGCCACACCACGTCACCTGATTACATGCTCAAATTTAGCATATTTTGCCAATTTATGGCTGGTGCGAAAAGTGACCCACGAAAAATATTGCAGCTAATGCAATGCATTGTGGGTCAATAAAAACAACCCCCTCATTAAGGTCCATCTTTCATAGCAGAGATGAATATTTAAAAAGTCCCATGGTGCATTTACTTTGCTCAGTCCAGAACCAGTGCAATTAAAGTTCAAGGCAGTATCACATAAAATAAGCAGAAACAAGTTTCTCTTTCTCATCTGTGGGGACACAATCTATACGGCCATGTTCATAAAGAGAGAGAGCGCGCTGCAATTAATTAAGAAAGACCTAGCAAAGAGCAGCAGTGGAGATAGAATGGAAATCAATGAAAGAGTAATGGTTTCATTTTGGCATGGATCAATGGGCTGAAAAGAATGCATTACGCTGGGTGTGATTTCAAAGCTGGGCACGGATGCCACTGGCAGGAGTGGCAAAACGTCACAGGCCATCTTTCATTTTAATATTTTTATAGGTTCAAGAGAAAAAGGTATAGAGTTAACCAGTGCACTGAATATTCACTCTACATTTGCAGTGATTTTGCAGAACATAAATAATGAAGGAAAATTAATGCTGCAGTACTTTATATGGCAATTGTAAAGAGATCATCTTATTTTTATTATTAAATTAATTAATTTTTTTACATTTATTATTTTTAGTATGTTGAATATTGTAAATTTGATTCATATGTGTGAATCAGTTCTAACTTAAAATAATTGATTTAAATCTCCCTATCTGTGTTTTTGTGAACAAACTAATGTGCAAAAATTGTTCATTAATTGTAAAGTGTAATGTGAAATAAAAAAAAAAATCTAATTTTAGTTTTCATCTAATGTCTAGAAGTCATTAAATAAAACATTCAAATCTAAATTAAAGCTAAATTATACACACACACACACACATATAATATACACACACCTATATACATTTATATAAAGTACTGTGCAAAAGTATTAGGCCACTAGTACTTTTACCAACATAGAAAAAACTACAAAAAAAAAAATGGTTTTAAGTCTGTTATTTCTATCTTTTGTGGTAGCGTGTCAGTTGGAAATATCAGTTTACTTTTCCAAACATTATTTTTGTCATTAATTGTAATAATGCAGTGAGATTATTGTCAGCACAAGGAGTCTGACAACAGCCAGTGCTCCACACAGACATCTGATCTGATCATCATCCAGTCCGTCTGGAATGACATGAAGTAACAAAACAAACTGAGACTAAATTTAGAAGAACTGTGGCAACATCTCCAAGATGAAAAAACCTAGAAAACCTAGTATATGTTATATAAATAAAAGCGAATTCAAAGTGTATAATAGTATTAAAACAAAAGTAATAGTTAAAAATAATATTAAAATTATTGCCTAGATTTTCACTTTTTGAAAATGTATTTCGGTAAAATGTCTGTTTACAATGCTGTCTAAGACATCATTATGATCATAAAAAAAAAAAAACAATAACAAACCCTTGTCTTGTCATGTATTATACTGTAATCCAAATCCTACACCAGCTCTCACCTCACATCACCTACCCAAAATATTGTCAATTACATAAAGCATTTTCAACAGCATGTTCTCTGCTAAACATTCAATGTAATATTTAAAGGAGAACATGATTGCAAAAAGAGCCCTGCAAGCTGGAAGATTAAGCCTGAACAAGGGCATTTCTACACAAGAAATGCATTTCAGTTCCATCATGCCCCTGTTTTAATCTCACCAAGGCTTCCAACCCAGTTTTAGACTAACATTTCCAACAGAAAGGTGAAAATAATCTCGCAGAATGAAAAGAAGGAACTCTGCTAGCGTGCAGCCATTAGTGGATGGGGACATTGCAATTACATTTATAGCTAATTGGATAATTACCCAAGAAGGTACCCATGGATACCCGCCATATACCAAAGCTAAACCTTTTCGAAGTACTGTAGGAATACTAATGCAATTGTATTTTGTGAGTTACTTGTAAAACTGGGTCACACACACACAAAACACTAGCTTTAGGCTTCTAAAGCCTTTCAGACATGTTCTAGTATGGACATCTTCTCTAAAAACACAGATATTGTTAGAGGTTAAATGTTATTTCCCTTTATAAGCCCAAAAAACTGACAGCCAAAATCCTCCCACAACAAAAGCTTCAGGTCGTCAGTTTCAGCACAAGAGACTGAGAGACTGTGTGGGAGGTAGAGGAGGGAAAAAGAGAGAGTGCAGAGGTGACGCAACTATTATAATGGCCACGTACTACAATGACTTTAAGGGTGCCTACATGCTACAGCAGGGATACTCAACGTCCGGCCCAAATGCATCCTGCCAAGATTATTGATGGCCCGTCGCCACAATCTGCACTTTTGAGAATTCATTTTCTACCTCTGTGTCTGCAGCGCACGTCAGTGCTTTTGACTGACTACCAGTCTTATGGAGGAAGCCTATTTTTTAAGGGCTTGGTAGGAATAGACCAACTACACATCTATGTAACTAAATTGCAGTAAATCATTACTTAATAGCCAATTATCAATTAAATGTATGTGTGTAAATGTATCGTATTTATTTTCATAGACAATTAAGAACAATTAAGAGCACATTTCAATTATTATATACTCATTACTGCAACTCAGTAGACAGTCACGGTCAAGGTCAATAACAGTAATAAGATTTACAATAATAACAAAATAAATCATATATTTATATATATATATATATATATATATATATATATATATATAAACGCATGTATAGTCTCTTTTTTTTTAGAAGATATATCTATAGCTTTCATATTAGAATATCCAGGTGAACATATATATATATATTTTTTTTTTGATTGAGGGAATTTGGTTGTATTTTGCTGAATTTTGCCATTTTACTGACCTGACCTTTTTAACATTCATTCCTCATTTATTTTCAGCTTCTGGCAGGTGAGGAGACATTCTCATGGGCCAAAAGGCTGCAGCAAGTAAGAAGAGCTGGTGGGAAGAAGTATAACACAGAAGCTACTCAGGGGAGAGAGAGAGAAAAAAAAAAACCTGCAGTAGTGGTTTCAACAATACCAATACTAATATTAAGATAGACAGACAGAGGCAGACAAAAAGTTTTTCAGTAAGATATGTAATGTTTTTGTTTGTTTGTTTTGTTTAAACTGAGACTTTTATGCTCAAAGCTAATGTCACTTCAAATATTGGTGATACTGTTTTAATTTTGGAACCTGTTATACTTTTTTCTTAAACCTTTGATAGTAAGTTCAATAAAACTTTTTTTGAATAATTTCTATTTCGATTTATATAAAACATACATTTCAATATAATGAAACAACAATATTGTTGATTTTAACAATGTAAGTATTTACTGTCAGTTTTTATCCATTTAATACATCCTTACTTAAAAAAAAAAAAATATATATATATATATATACCCAAAACCTTTTGTAGTGTATACTGCAACACACAATTTGTGTTTTGAATAAAAACTGCTCTTTTTAACTTTTTTTATTAGAATGACTTCTGAAGGATCATGTGACACTGAGTAACGTTGAAAATGTAATTTTGCTTCACAGGAATAGATTATATTTTAAAGCATATAAAACAGAACATTGATTTTAAACTATAATAATATTTCACAACATTTATTTTTTGCCATTTTTATCAAATAAATGCAGCCTTTATACGCATAAAGGCTTCTTTATATTACATATCAAAAACCGTAATGATTCCAAACTTTTGAACAGCACTAGTTAGACAAATAATACTGTCATCACTGATATGTACAGTATAGTGCATAGTGAAAAATATTCTAAATGCTTTCCATCTAGTAGGAATAGAAATAAAGCTAATATCTGTCCTGATTCATGTCTCACTGGGGACGTTTACATTTAATTAAAGAGAAGTACAAAAACCTCCTCAGCAAGAAAAATATCTTTCATAAGAGACTAAACTAACAGTAGTGTAATAACTTCTCAGGAAAAGCAGCGCCAGGTCCATTATAAGATAATCACTTACTATAAATTAACTGATAATTAAAATTGTACCTCATCTGTTAAAAAGGGGGATAATAAAAGTTATTTTGCATGTGTTCATAAAAAGATCATGAAGTTCTTTTACTAGGAAAGGTAAAAGCAGCGTTAGATAAGCTAGTGGAAGTATTAGTATTTTTTTAAGATGTAATGTGTCACATTTTTTATATCAATGTTTTAATTATAACTTAAAAACTTTACTACAGGTCTACATTTTACAAATGTACAACACTGGCTGTACAACACAATGTACAACAGTAGCTGTCATAAAAAACATTTTTTTTTTTCAAATGAGGGTTATGATAATGTAGTATATTTAGTAAAATGCTCCTCTAGAGAGTTTTTTTTCTCTTTTTCTAACAAGCTATGCACATAAGATGGATTTCCTCAAGTAAATATAACATTAACTGACATACCGTTTACAAGATGCCTTTGTGGTCTAAAAACTGAGCAATTAATTATGCCAAAATAAATAAATAAATAAACAGAACAAGGTTACTACACTTTCAGTAACCATGGTGAATTTTTAAACAAAACAGAGGACAGTTTAGCAAAGTAGCATTTTGTGGTCAAATGCAGCTAACTGCTAAGCTACAATAAAATACCTTTGAAACATTTACATGAACCATCTGAATGAACAAAATTAGCAAATAAGCCAAAATATAATTCTTGTTGCTACATACAACAGCAATGTAGCATTTTGTTGTGCTACAACAGACAGGACATACACATCATCCAAAGTAGCGAACTGCTAAGCTACTGGGAAAAAATATACAGCTAATTTAACGCCACCGCTACTTTTTAATTACTCAATTCCCAGCACCGTAAAACAACAGGTTGTTTCTTCGCTGTAGATCTGGGAATCGTGCCCTTCCCTCATATACGTTTTCTCCGTGTCTGCAGTTTCCTTAAAGCAGATTTAATTGCTCTACTGTGGAGCTCTCCAGCTAGCAAGAATCTATTCAAATCATTATCACTTCAAAGAGCACCGCACCACTGCTCTGCATCACATTTTCTACGAGGCCCCTATATGTTATCACTCACATGTGGTATTAAATTTGTGCTTTGAGGTAGAGTTTTAAGTACATACCCTATTCTAATATCTCTACATTAGGTTAGCTCAGTATCCACCATAAGGCAAGCACAATTTGGCGCAATTAAGATATAAATCAAAACCTTTCTTAGTTGTTTCACTAATAAACATGAGAATTAATTACTGTAGCCATTTAGAAACAACTGGGAGTTGTACAGGGAAGGATATGCTTGCATGTATCACCTCTTGGGGCTTTCAGTAAGCCAGAGTAAAGTCTGTAGATAATTTTTTCCCCCCGATCTAAGGAATCTTTTAGACTTTTTTCCTTCCCATCTGAATGAGTAGCCGTGGGTGGTTGGCACTGAAAAAAGACGCACAACACACAAACTTCATTTTCAAGGAAGAAGCTATCTCTGACATCCCTGAGTAAAGCACAGATTCCTAGAAGCAGCTGCTCACTGATAAAAATCGAAAGTGAAAAAGAGAAGGAAAGAGCTTTTTGCTGTTGCTGCTATTGTTGAATTGTCCTTTAAAGTATACATATATATATATATATAGATATATATATATCTATATATATTAGTGGTGGGCCAATATCGCCATTAACGTACTCTTATTGTGCAATAAAATATTGCTTAATCTATTTTAAGCTTTAATCTGTTTAATTTATAAATTGGGTTGAGAGCTGGGTCTATACTAAGCAAGCTATGATGACTTTCACCTTCATATTTTAGCGTGGATGTACTGTATACCCAGCCGAATTGCACTGTAGCCCTATTCGGACAGGGGATAGTTTTCTAAACTACTGTACAAGTGAGCTTCGATTCTCATCACCTGTCATCCGTTATCTTTATGAACCATTTCGGACAGGACTAACACCTCCGTGTTTATTACAGAGGTGAGAGGGTCTGTTTTGTACATCTGGGCGTCACAGAATATCACAGACATCTCATTCAGACTCTAGAATTATCACAGAGGTTGTAAAGAAAAACACAGACATGGCAGATTCAGATGGGATTAAAATCACCAAGTACGTCTGTGAAACAAAATATTCTCTAACGACCCCCTGTAAAACTAGTAACACATATTCTCTTTTTTTTAAGATTTATTTTTTGCCATTTTTAGCCTTTGTTGTGATAGGACAGATCAGAATTGACAGGAAATTAAATGGGAAAGAGAGAGAGGGGGCGGGATCGAGAAAGGTCCTCAAGTCGGGATTCCAAGTGCAGTGGCCACATAAGGCTATCAGCGCCGACAGGTAGCACACATATTCTGAAAGAAGATAAGTTTAAGGAAGTTTATTGAATATATTTGAAAGTCTTTGAATTGGAGATGGTGGGGCACACACACAGTTCACAGTAGTTTGGAGATCCGGAGATCGACGAGTCTTTGGCACAGTGGTCTGTGAAGACAGGTAGGTAGGACGGTGAGTAAACACAGGTAAGTGAT
>JAUCMT010000105.1:19937764-19969057 GCA_032357475.1 Enteromius thamalakanensis
CACGAGATGCGCATTAAGTATGGACACGCGAATTGTAACGGTGTTTATTACCACGACCGTCTGCGTGTCCGAGTCGAGCGTGCTTCGTGTGTATTCTGCATGCAGCAAACGAAAATATTATCTAGCTATCTGAAGCGGACTGCCGCACGAGCGCGAGGTGTCCCGATCTTTCCCGCTGAGCTCCTCTCTCTGCATCTGCTCAGTTCAGCGAAAAACTGCTGCTGACATTAGGTGCTTTTTCGTTTTAATAAGTCAAAGTCCTTTATATATGCAAAATTCCTGCTACCAGGAGGCAATGCTATGATTATAAATGAATATTGACCTTTAGATGTCTTCAGGCCAAGACTCTTACCAAATATTTGAAATTTGGTGGATTTTGGGCATTGCATGTGTATGTTAGTTTAAAACAAGTCATTTTCTGTTGTCAGCAGGTATGATTATAACAGAATATAAAACAAACAAGATTTGTTTAATACACGTGAAGTTGGGGGCAGATTGGACATTGTATGCCTGAGCAGAGGTGTCCTGAGGGGTAGGATAATTCTATGGGCCAGACAATGAAGGGGGCCCCCCTAGACATTTTCTACCACTGGGGAACCACAGGAATGAGATTTGTACAGCCTTGGACCGATCGGGGACTCAGTAGAAAGGGCACTTCTCATAGGTGCTGCTATGAAGTCATTTCTTGTTTAACAACTATAAATCTGCACAGTATGCTAAAACATGAGCCTGATCAACCCAAAATCACACTACAGGCTGATCCATCTTTGATGTAATGTCCTTAAAACAAGTCAAAATGAGGCTCAGTAGTGTGTGTGGCCTCCACATGCCTGTATGATATTCCCTACAATTCCTTGGCATGCTCCTGATGAGTTGGCGGATGGTCTCCTGAGAGATCTCCTCCCAGACCTGGACTAAAGCATCCACCAACTCCTGGACAGTCTGTGGTGCAACTTGCCGTTGGTGGATGGAGCGAGACATGATGTCCCAGATGTGCTCAATTGGATTCAGGTCTGGGGAAAAGGCAGTGCTTCTCCTGTTTCTCCTTGCACAAAAACGGAGGTAGCAGTCCTGCTGGGTTGTTGCCCTTCTACGGCCTCCTCCACGTCTCCTGATGTAATGGCCTGTATCCTGATAGCGCCTCCGTACTCTGGACACTATGCTGACAGACACAGCTTGCATTGATGTGACATCCTGGATGAGCTGCACTACCTGAGCCACTTGTGTGCGTTGTAGACTCTGTCTCATTCTACCACTAGAGGGAAAGAACCGCCAGCATACAAAAGTGACCAAAACATCAACCAGAAAACATAGGAACTGAGAAGTGGTCTGTGGCTACTTGCCTATAATTTCCACCCGTTGTCTATTCTATTTGCACAACATCATGTGAAATTGATTGTCAATCAGTGTTGCTTCCTAAGTGGGCAGTTTAATTTCACAGAAGTGTGCTTGACTTGGAGTTACATTGTGTTGTTTCCTTTGAGCAGTGAATATACGGAGGTACTGTTTTTGTATAAATTCATACAATGTTGTTTATATGGAAATATTAACTTTTTAGAAAACAACATTAAGGTCCACCCCTAAACATAACCATCAATAGGGTGAAAACAGAATATATGAAAGTGTATAAATGTAAGACCATAGCAAGTCACACAAATTAGCCACCAATTCACCAAAACTTGTTGTTTTGTTATGAATTACAATGATAGCGTGTTGGCCTGATGAAGATCCACTGGATCAAAAAGTAGCAAAACTGAGAATATTGCCACACTGAGCTCATTTGCTCTCTCATACTTTATACTTTAATTCAGTACTAGTTTAAATGATGCTGGATGATTGTGTGCTTTATTATTTGCTTTGCCCAGTTGCCTTGCTGAGTTCAGGGTAGGTAATTCATTTCTAAAAAAAAATCCAGCTTGCAATAACTCTCAACACCCAGCACAGTGTCCAAAAGCTAGTCATTTGTAAAGTGCACACAAACCATATTGAAGCTAGCATCAACTATATAAGCCTCCTCTTTAACCTTGAATTTTCCCCTCTAGGCCGGGTAATCTCTCTCACCATTTGAGCGCTCGCTCTTGGAATAATGAAAATTATGGCAAGTCTACATGCAACCCCATTGGGTCAACACTCACAGACAGTACCGGCTGAAAATGAAATAATTGTATCTATAGCTCTTGCTTTTAAATTACACATGCATTAGCACCTCTGCAGGAAAGCCTGAATACTGCCCTGAAGCACACGTGCTATTATAAGAGTCAGAGAGAGGGCCAAGTCCCCTTGGAACAGCAGAGCCACCAACATGGTCAAGTGATTGAGACTTAAAAAATAAAAACAAATCACAAAGCTAGAAATAATAAGTCTGCAAATGAAAATAAAAATAAACACTGAAATAGTATTCTTTAGGAAATTGTAATATAATATAATAATCCTTCTTTTGTTAATTGTTTTAACACAACTTTAACACAACTCTGCATTTCCTACCCAACATTGCAATTCATGTACAGTGCATTTAGGAAGTATTCACTTTTTGACATTTCATGTTACAGCCTCCAAAATTTAAATTCAATTAATAATTTTCCTAAAAACTCCACAAACAAAATTCCATAATGACAAGACAATGTTTGTTTGAAATCTTGGAAAATCTGGTGGCCCACCCAAGGAAATTCACAGAGTTATCCAGTAGCCACGCTTTTGTTATCCTGGCTGTGTGCTCCGTTGTCTTGTTGGAAGTCACTTCCCTAACCAAGGCCCTTCTCCCAAAATTGCTCAGTTTGCCAACTCTAGGAAGAGTCCTGGTGGTTCCGAACTTTTTTCATTTATGGATGATGGAGGCCACTGTGCTCTTTGGGACCTTCAATGGTGCAGAAATTCTTCTGTACAAGTTTCCAGACTTCTGCATTAATGCAGCCCTGTCTCAGAGGTCTACAGAATTGGTTTGTACTCTGACATGCACTGCTGTCAATATGGGGTTTTGTTTGTAGAATTTGTCTTTCCATTGTGACATAACCATAATAAATTGAATCTGAATCTGTGTATTTTCTGGTAAGACAGAACATTTAAAATAATATTTTTGAAAGACAATCAAATAAATAAAAGGTTGTTTTCTGTGTATACAGTCAGCAGTAAGGTAGAATACATTTAAGAATACAGCCAGTTAACCTAAAATCATTTTGCAAAACACATTCCAGTTGCATCCATTGGCACTTTTATTGACCGTATGAAAATTTATTACACCTAAAAACACTCACTAAAGATGCTGGATCACACTCACTTCAAAAAGCAAGTATATACTTAACATTTGAAGAAGTAGCGAGCATCTCTACAATCCTCTTTTGAGTAATTTGAAATTCTTTATGCAGCTGCTCAAACTGAACGGTAATAAGCCAGCAAAGCTTGAACAATTTTTAACATGGTCAGTTCTAAATATGCGTTTCTTCTCTGTTGACCGCATGTCTAAATTTCATATAAACTTGTATCTAAAGCTGGGGCAAGGTCAACTCTGCGCTCTGGGGCTGCCTCATTTTCATTCACGATCAACTCCACTAATCACTCAGGGAACCACTAAACTTTTAAGCCGATGATGCAGTAGCACCGTGAACGTGTGAAACATATAAGCGCTGACCTTAGTTTAACATCTTTAACCTTTCCACACACCGAACGAAGAAGAGATCATTAGATTTGACTTACCTTTGCAGGTGGTTGGCCAGACGGGAAAGCATAGGAGAAAGAAGAAAGAAAGAAAAGGGATTACATTAGAAATATTGTGTCTCACATGTGACACATGCAATGCAAAATCAATACACGTATATTTCACACAGTGTGATGTCAGTTAATAAATGCTTGCGGTCAGAGGTGAAGCCATCAATCATGACTGTTTATCCCATTTTGCTCTGAGATTATGGAGTTAATCCAGGGTGATGTTGATGTTTTTTAAGCTTGTAATCTGCTGACTGATGCAGAGACGTACTGTATAAGACATAGTAGTTTGGTTTTGAAACCTAGTGAGCTGCCTACTAAGAGAGCAATTTAAAGTATCTTAGGTAACATTTATTAACATCATGTTTTAACACACCTTCTTAGGCCAATTTCTAAACTTGCGATTGCATTTTTATTGTTCATTGTTGTTTTTTGTGATTTTGCATTTCATTTCAGTCGCTGTTCACCACTGTATTCTTGTCAAAATTCAAACAGCTCAAGTAAATTACCTCGAGTCCATCAATTAATGTCTTGTAAAGTGAAAATGTTTGTAATAAACAAATTAATCACTGAGATGCTTAAAACTGTCACTTTTGGCCAACATATCACTTTATAATAACACTTCCATAATTAAGCTTTGATCAGTTAACAACATGTTAATTGATTCAAATGGATTTTTATTTGTAAACTACTGTTTTTATCAGTTGTTAGGGTTCTCATTCTGACGGCACCCATTCACTGCAGGAACACTGGTGAGCAAGCCATGTAATGCCTAATTGCTTTATATCCCTTTCAATGAAAAAACTCATCAGAATCCTAATGGCCTGAGGGTGAATGAACTCTAAACAAATCTTTATTTTTGACAGCAATGCACTATTTCTGTAGTGAGCGGAGCCCATGTAGAGTGTTCCAAATGAGTCCCTTGTGAAGTTTAACTTCAATGAGGATGCTTTCTTAGTAGAGAGCTGCCTATTTCAACCTGATCTCATGAGTATTCCTATGTATTTTAAGTATAATGTAGTTCTACTACACATACATTACTTGTGCTTGCACAGTAACTAAAACTGCATCTCAAATGTGAATCACTTACTAATAAACTTACAGACATAAGAAATCATCGGTCACACTTTAAGGTTGTATTCGTGCCATTAACAAACTATTAGACTTTTGTATCAAACTCCTAATTTGCTGCTTATTAATATGTCGTAAGTTTGTTAAATTTATGTAATGGGTGGAATTACAGTATGAATGTAGATTACGGTAATGCCACACGGTTCCTATACTAAAGTGTTACCAAATGATCCTTATGTAATAGGGATGTAACGGTATCAAAACCTCACGGTACGGTAATACCTCGGTATGAATGGCACGGTACGGTATTTATTTAATCATTTACATTAAAACAAAACTAATTAAGAGGCTAAAAAAAGTGACAGAAGTGTTTATTGAACAGTTGAATTGCATGAACACTGAACATATCAATGGCACACACATTGGCTATCTATCTGTAAACTTTGGAACAGGAACTTTAAGTTTAACGACGGAAAATTATTAAACCTTCCACACATCAGATTTAAAACCCGCTTTAGATTGCTTGATGATGTCATATGTCAGTTTGCATATTCATTACGTCAGTGTATCATATTATCTTGCTTCTCTGTAGTCACATAAATATTATTCAATGCATTCTAATTCTCAATATAACTGTTTTCACTGAGATTTTTAATGGTTTCTGTAGTCAGAAAAATTTAATTAATATGAAATAGTGACTGAAATGCAAGCAAACTAGCTCTACCTTACATAATGTTAATCTAGATTAAATTATTATATAATTATTTATAATTATATAATTACATTTATAATTCATAATAATGAACCCAAGTACACATAAGATATAGACAATGGCTAGCTGTGATTTTGGCTATATTTGCATGTAAAATAGAGTTGGAAGCAATATAATATCTATTTTAATTGAAAGCTCTGCTCCTCTCAGCGGCTTGCTGAACAGAACAGACGCAGAGAGAGGTGTGTGCGTGACAAGAAAACAAGAACTCTCGCTCGCGCTGCACTACCAGACACTCGCTGAGGTTTGTCCAAGAAGTCTCTAGATTTGTCGGTAGTCGCTTTTAGGGTAAAATGTCACCAAGGGTGTCTGAAAAGTCACTAAGTTGGCAACACTAATCCGTAGCGACAACAGACGGCAAAGAATGATGGCCGCACCTGGGCTGATGGGAATTGTAGTTCCCACTACCTCCCGTTCGCTCCATTTGCCTGAGCAAACTTCCTTCTGAAGACCTATCCATTTATTGAGTCATGCGACCACGATAGTATTGAAAAAAAATGTATATTGCGATACCACGGTATTTACAATACAGTTACATCCCTATTATGTAATGAATGAATATTATTACATATAAAAGTAATTGATTAATTCCATTCATGGTTTTTTGTTTGTTTGGTTGGTTGGTTGGTTTGTTAGTTGGTTGGGGGTGGGTTTTTTTTCAGTTGCATGCATTAAACAATTTTTGCTCATTTACTTGAAATGAATTAAAATAAATTTCTGTAACAATTTAATCTTATGTAACATTTATTTAGTTTGGTTAAAGACAGGGCTGTTTTTTTGTTTTTAATACGGTGAACAAAAAATTACCATAAAATACACAGTAGTACACAAGTAGTCAAAATTTTCCGAATGCAATATTGGAACACAACCAAATTCAAGTCTTTATTTATCAATCTTCATCAAACCAGAGGCTATAACACTTGTTAAAAACGTTGTTTTCCATGCAGAATTTCTGCCCTGATAGTGCGTTATATAGTTCCACATCAGTCACTTTTGCATGCTTTCTTAAAAAGGCAGCTGACTTCAGTATACAGAAAGGCAGTTGACTAGCTTAAGTAAAAGTACTAATAATGCAATTATTTGTATTGTGTTTGAATCTCCATTATTGCAAGAGGTCACAATGGACAAATTTCTATGGCAACATTTATAACAGCAAACAGAATCCATATGTGGCTTTGCTGTTAATGGCAGCATAATATTTAACCACTATTATATCACCTTTTGCTCTTGCACAATGTTCATGGGGAAAAAAAGCACACTGGGTAACAGTAACTATAATAAAATGACTAATGGAAGTATGCATAGATCCACACCTGACTACCTTTAAATATCAAGGCCAATGTCGTTTTGGCTGCTTTTTACGCTTCCACAACAAGTGAGAGGAAGTCAGAGCTTTCATTAAATTTCCAACTTGTAATTATGAGTTCAACAAAGACATGAAGAGGTTTACAAGTTGGAAACTCATAATTACAGTGTTTCTGACATGAAAGCAGAACAGAATCCTGCCTTCACCTGAAACACAACATATCAATCTGGGCATCAAATTTTAACCCGACTGGTTTCTTTTTTTCCAACAGTAATTAATTATTCCTCAGCGGGACGGAAAGCTGTATCTCTGTCAGATCCATTTCAGCTAAACAAAATGATACATCAGCAGAGAGTGCAAGAACATGGAAGCTCTAAGCTTAAATCGTTAGCAAAGCTTAGTCTGTCAATTGATTTCTGAGATAGTGTAAAATGGGCATATCCGTCATCTCTAAATAAGCGCTAGAAACACCTAATTTAGCAGCAGACACAATATGACTTAACGGAAATGCCTGAGTGTCTTTGCTTCAGGTCCTCGGTTTATAAAGATCTGGCGGATGGCAGGAGGGAAGATGAATGTGAAGAGCCTCTCTTCCAATCAGGTGGGAAGGCTAAAGCAGTAGACAAAGGCCGTCATGCGTCACAAACCATAAATTACTTAAATCTGTAGTGGGGCAGCAAGTTGTCATCAGCCTAAAAAGGTCAAAGCAGGGAAGTAAGTGCTCCTCCCCTCTTGGTGATCGAGTGCTTTTTGCAAAACTTCAGCAGCATATAGTACAACTGGTTTTATATCCTTCCATGTGAAAAGGTCAAGGTAAGTAAGATGACCAGTTAAAAGGTCACACCTTACTCACAGATAGAGATTGCCCCTTCAGATCTCAGACAGGACGGGTTTATATATAGTGGTGAGCCTCACTGCTACTGTTACTCATACTTTCAAACCTACTGATATTAATATTAAACTTTAGTTTATAATTCATTCAGCACAGTTTGTGTTAGAGACATGAATGATGCCTCAATCACACATCTGGCTGAGGAGAGCTGTGCTGTTTCTTTTCTAAGCAACCAGACTTGAATTGGCAGACTATAAAACAGGCAGACAAAAAAAAAAAAACATTGACTTGGATCACAGAGCCCAGAATATAATAGAGACAGAGGGGTAAGCCTCTTTTTTATTTTTTACTACAGAAAACCAACCGCCTAGTAACAACCTATAACACCCTAGCAACCATCAAGTTATACCCTAGGAACCATCCAAAACAACTGGTATTCTAGCTGTGTCCCAAATGACATAATATATACTATGTACTTGGCTGACAAGTATTCATTGCATAGGTTTAACAACAAGAAAGCACCAGTTTAAAAGAAGAAGGAGAAAAAAACAATCATTAAGCAATATAAATGTAAAACAGTAACTTTGTACTGACAATCACCACTCAGGAGATAAACTAGAAAGCTTTTGAAGTTCATCGCAATATTAAAATATAGCAATTTATATTCATTAAACTAAATAAAATATAACATATAAACACCTAATGTATAAAGTGACATGTAAACTCCTTGTGTTTTTACAAAGAATATTCAATACCACAAAAATAAATAAATTATATATATTTATTATTTAAAAAGCAAATTATGCTAATCAAAATGTAGAATCGCAAAGAATTCTGGGAATGTCAATTTATTGTTTTCATTGTAAATTTTAAATTGATCTGCTCAAATTAAAGAGCATGACGCAAAATCTCTTTTACAGTATATATCGGCCAGTTGCAACAAAGGCGCAAAACAATTTAAGACATGCTTTATTTGCCTGTTAAATAACTCCACAAATACCAGTCATTTGAGTGTAGACATTAGTAAAAGGTAAAAAGGTAAAGAAGGTCCTAAAATCAGTCGCAAAAATGCATTCATGGACGTAACAAGAAATGAATTCTTGTGTTCACACCAGACACGAATGAAACGTTAAGCGTGAGAGATTTACATGTTAAATCAACACAAAGACGCAATTAGACATCCTGTAGCGTGATTTGCGTTAAACACGCGTCAGCAGGGCGTAAGCAGCGTGTATTTTTTTCGGCGCCCATGTTAACAGATGAAAGCTTTCAAACATCATGCAGGGGCGGCGCGTAGCAGAGCAGAAGCGGCAGTGGCGTGATCGGTTTGGCGCTGAGTCTATTTTTGCTGCGCTGTTTACGCTGAATTAAAGTGACAGTGCGTTGTTCTTGATCAAAACTTACAAAAATTAACATTAAAAGTAACAAATTTTACCATAAAATCGTGTAATTGATGCGTTTTGTGTTTCACACTCACCATATGCAAAAATAAAATGCAAAAAAAAACATCACTTACACAAGTTTTTGCCCAAACTTCAAAGAGAGGGGTCAGACATAATTTTTCCTGACAGGTTGTGCGATTTTTTCATATGCACATATTAAACAATTTGTCTATATTATAGTTTACACAATAAACTTGTCACATAAAGTATGCTGGCAATGACAAAAGAGTGCTGGAAAATACGATAAAAATAAGATGCTTCTCTGTAGACTACTGCAGTACAAGCCGCGGTTCAGCTGCACGTGACAAACGCTGCCAGTGTGAAAGCACAATCGGTGCATGCTGCTCTTGCTCTGCATACATGCTGCTTGCGCCCTGTTGACGCCCTGCTGACGCATGCAGTGTGAAGCCGGTATCAGGTGTGAACACACTATTAGCAAAGAGGGATCTGAGAAATTGATTTACACACTGGAAAAGAGATACCAATAGAAATATACGTTGTAGTATATGTTACATCCTGCTTAAATGTTTTGGGTCAACATGTAAAAATATAAAAATTTGTTTTATTTATCTGTACTTTTTGACTTATTAATTTTGAAGTTAATTTAATGTCATTTAATTCAGTAATGTAAAGATGTTACCGTTATTTCATTTTGTACAATTTTGTTATAATTTGAAAACATCGTTAATTTTTTTTCCTCCTCACAATTTTAAATCTCAAAAATACCCTATTTTAATGCTTATTGTGTTTCGATCAGTTTCGATTTCACAGTAAAATTAGGAATCTAACTAAAAAAGCACTTAAGTGAGGTTTCTTGGCGAGAGCACTTTCTGCTGAACTTCATTAAAGTAAGATTAACATTTAAATACGCTGTCAAACTACTCATTTTTCGCATCCGCATAAATACAGGTACTATCCTACATTTACACAAGGAGATTTTTCCAGTATTTAAATGGCGGAATGTTTAAGAAATTACCTGATATCACATCACATTTAGCAAATGAAAGGCTATCCACTCCTCCACATGATGAGAACAGAGGGGAACCGCAGGGAAAAGCCAAACAGAGCTTTAGACTCATAGCATGACATCATCTTGTGACTGGCACCAGATACCCCTCCTGAGAGTTTGGAAGAGCTGGAGTGCCATACGGAATTGGAAATGTTTAGATGATGTCCTCACTTTTATTTGTTTAAACCTCAATGACTTGATTTTGAATGACTATAAAGACAAAGCTTTTTGGATTACCAATGACGTCCATTGCATTCTCAAATATATATATTTTTTATGTTCCATAGTTTATGTTAGGCCTTTGCAGCCTAAACTATTGAAGAATATTCCAGACTATTTTCAAAAGGAATTGCAAATCATATTTTCAATTGCGTTTCCCCCATGTGGCTGCATAAATTTGTAACATAATCGAAATGCAACTGCAAATCTTGCATTACAGCTTGCATTTTCCCTTTTGTAAATGCACAGTGACTGCCACATTTCAAATCAAAAAGCAAAGCTCATTTGCAACTCTATTTCCCATGTCTTACGAACTACGAGTGTGTCATATTTAGACAGCAATATTAATAACCACATTTGTTTTTGTTTTTACCTTTTCTGCATATAATTGCTGCATTTGGGGGTAAAAAGGACAGAAATATGTATTGTCCCAAGAAGGTTGTTAGTTCGTTCACACAGGCAGCTGTCTTTTGCAGATTACCTCCATTGATCAAAGCATTCGGCTGAGTGATGTCACCTTCGAACACAAACACGCCCCATAATACAGCGCCACCCCCTCACTCCCCCTTCATTGACAGCTTTTCGTGAAGACACAGACAACGCAAATGCAAAAAGAACTGTGCTCCCATTTGAGTTTTGGCAAGTTACATGCACGATGCAATGAAAGTGAAAAAGCAAATGTGGTAATCCATATTTTTATTTAAACGATGAGATACTTATACTGTAGCTCGTACAACATGGGAAACACTGTTGCAAAAGGACTTCATTTGAAAACAAAAATGCAAACGGTAATGCATTTTTATATAATATATATACACTGCCCTCCAAAAGTTTGGAAACGCCTCAGGCAAAGTGTTGTTTAGGATGATAACAGCATAAATCCAAACTTTTTTTGGTGCAAATACTGTACAGATGGTCAGATTATGATATCTGCTCCGTGGGCCAGCTTGTGCAATGCATCGTTTATTCCTTTCATGATATCTTCCAAATATAATTTGCAATCAATTCGATTAATTAATCAACATACCATGTGATTATTTTGGTTACACTTTACTTCGATAATCCAATTAGACATTCTAGTAATTATAAGTAACTTTGTACATATTACCTTAATGTCGACCAATTCTCATTATTTCACAACTACATGTCTACTAACTCTCAGATTAGACTGTTAGGCTAGGTTTATTGTTAGTAGAATAAGTTGACATGCACTTGCAAAGTTTCTAATAGTCAGTATGTTGTACGTTGTGGACCCATCAAAATAAAGTGTTAGAAGATATTATTCAGAGAGTCGACTAATACTCTAATGACTGTTAGTTGACATGTACTGTAGTTGCAAAGTGACTTACTGTTAGTCGAATATCTAAAGTGGATTCAAAATAAAGTGTTACCCAAATTTTAATTTTCATTAAAAAAAAAAATCTAATTTCAAAGTGTCTAAAGCTGAACACTTTTCTGCATTTCATCTCATGATCTTGCTGTTTGTTTGTTTGATTTGTCTCAAGAATTTTTTTTTGACCCCCGAAATTCTTTGAGAATGTTCAAAAGAACGTCTTTTATGTGAAAACGTCTTTTATAGTCACTGGAGAATTTTACTCCCAAGATTTCATTAAGAAGGTTCAAAGAATGGCTTTTCTGTGAAATAGAAAGCTTTTAGTAACTTCTGAATGTGACTGCAGAATAAAAGGGTTTTTTTGTTGAAAAGTACCCTTTACTTTGAATAATGACAAAAATAGCTTATTTGATTAAAAGAGTACCTGAGAACTGGATCAGTCCTTTAAACTAAAATCAAGACTAGTTCTGTCAAGTTTCACATGAATTAACCAAGAAAATTTGATAACAAACCACATCATAAACCACGAGTTGCACGAACTGTACTAATCATAATATTTTGCTTATCTGCTTTTGTTTTGTTTTACTTGACAGTCATGATATTCTTTAAAACATCCCATTTAATAGAAGAAAGTCACACAGGTTTCACAACTTTCACAAGAGTAAATAATTTAGAGGCAAACTATCCTTGTAAGATGATGATCCATGTAAGATGATGTTTTGAAGTTGTGACAATTTACAGTATTTAAAAAACCAGGTAAATCTGCATACTTGCTGGGAATAATGATTCAGAGGAAGTGCTGCTTGCGGTTGGCTTTCCAGCATAGGGGAAATTAAACAATCAAAATAAGAAAAAGCTTGTGAAAGTGTGCGTCAGGAAGGCAGGGGGGCGGGAGACTGAAATGGGAGTCACACAGAATAAGCCCGAGGGCATTGACTGCTGCTCAGCCCATCCTAGACTTTAATTACTGCTAGTGAAGCAGCCATTCACATATCTCCAGGGTGGCTCGGCTTACCTCTGAATTAATGATGCACAGGGCTCAAGTGAAACCATGGGCAAGATTCTAGGGGTTAGATGACTTTTGACACTGGACATATGGCTATTTGAACGCTGAAAATGTTTAAGGATGCAAACCGTTTCAGAGGATATTTTTCACAGACTCTGCTGGATTACATTTGCATATTGCCACTATGGCAACAACTAGCATATGCAGTGGCCAAAAAAACGACAACACTGGCATTTTCAGCAGCTATGGTTTTATTTCAGTTAGTTCTATCTTTTTCCAAGTGTATTGGTAGGAAATCTCAGTTTACATTTAATGATCATAAATCTGTTTAGTTAAGATTAACCAGATTAACATAAGGCTACAGCATAAGAAATTGTGGATTTTGGTTGTTAACAAATAAAAATCGGACTGTGTCCATAGCAAAAATATAGTATGAAAAAAGTATATCCTCATTCTTGGAGTTACAAATAACAAAAGAGAAGTTTATCTTCAATGTTATTTGTTTTTGCTGTCACACCATTGATACGTCAACTATCCATATGTATTTTTTATTCATAATATTTTGTGTTCTTAAGTACCTTTCATTGTGAGGTATATGGTGTTTATTAATTAAATAATATAAATAAATTGTATATAAATTGTCATTTATTCTTAACAATTAATAACTTTAAATAAAAAAGAAAATCTGGTTAATGGCATTCAATGGCAAAATGAATGTTTGGAGCAAATGTGGGCCCCCATATTTAATTTTGAGATAGAAATTATTGTATCATGTGAAATGAAAAACATGAAACTAGCACCACGTAGCGGATTGGTTGCTGAGGCAACAGTCAATTATATACTTTAGGGGGCCATTATACAAATATATATAACTGCAGAATAGCAGAACAGGATTCAAGAGAGCCATGTAATAAGATGGTTCTCAACTGGTCATTTCAGCAGGTCCAGACTATTTCAAAAGATACTGTGGTGTTTAGTGACTTTTTTTTATAATGTTAGCATACAATATGTTTTACCCACAGTATAGCGTGTTTGTTCTGGTTGGCATTAATGATTACTGTTTTTCTCCAATGATGGTGGGAGCTATTGTTGCTTTGTATTGCTATGTCTCAACTGCACATTTCCAGAAAAATTATGTCTCGCATTAGTTTCTCACAGACCTCATCTTTCTCCTCATAGTTTTTTAGAGAAGAGTCTAATAAAAACAGTTTAAAACCGTGAAACCCACTGAGCTAATGAGCCATGAGATATCAAAAGGCCGAACAAGCACAGCAACATTAATACAGGATGTGGGCAGATTGTTAAATTGCCAAAAGGAGCCTTGAGAGTGATTTAAGTTTTTCTTATGTCTCCTATCCAGCGTGTCTCATAACTCCTCATAACTACAGGCCTCTGTGCTACAGGGAGGGTCCACAGAGTGACAATAACCTGCTGTGCAGTACATCAGCTTAGCGCCTTCATTAACCACCGCAATTGTATTGCCGCACCATAATTATCCCACTCCAATATCCCGAGCGCCGCCTCCTCATCCTCATCCTCCTCTGCCTTCTGAGATGTCATAAAGTAAGAAAAAACTGCATCAAACGTGTTGGATGGAGCGAAATGATTCATTCTGTTCCATTACTGTTTTGCGTTCTAACTAGCGCCTTTACTTTACATGCTATTAGCTCGGTGTCAAAAGTATCTGAGCTACTTACAAGCACTGTTATTAAAAATAGCAGAATTAACAGCTGTTGCTTTCTTGCTGTTGCTAAGAGTTTATCGTGACGATATTTTAAGCAAATGAAATCAGAATGAATATGATGGTGAAAATGTGTGTGATGTATACAGCAAGCATTTTTGCATATGCCCTGTATGTCTCTTGGAAATGTATCATATTAATACCATGGAGTATTATTCAGCATCACAGTAAATTTCAAAAGTACCACCTTTGAAACCTTCTCTCTGTATCAGTACTGTGTGTTTCAGTAAGGGCAAGGAGAATCATATGATTCATTGACACTTTCAATATCATAAAAACCACTTATCATAAGAAATACATCAAGTACGACTCTAATGGAAATCAATAACTTTTGCCCAGCGCCTCTGCTATTGATTTGAAGTATATGGCAGAGGTAAGAGCACAGGTTTTGTAGAGCCCCAGGCAAGACCACTAAAAGACTACTGCAAAGAAGGATGAACGGTCTCTTTAATTAATTCTTTTTTTTTTTTACTAAGTAGTATGCAGTGAACAAGGAATCAACTACAGGTAAGCAAATGCTGAAGAAATAGTGTGCTCATGAACTACTGTGCTTTTTAATATTAAAAAAAGACCATAAGCCGTATACACTTGTATATCAACCCACTTAATTTTAACATTAAATATTATAATAAGTACTGATCTAGATCAATAAGTACTGTATATTTGACATTAATTACATTAGCATTAGGTTTTTTTTCTTTCTTCTTGAGAAAATATGGCATTTAATGTGGGCTACTATTAGGTAGGGCTGGGCAATTTAATTGTCGTTAGTAAAGCCGGTTCTTTGACTAGTGGTAAATCTCCATCAGCTGTTTAAAAAATGTGCGGCAGTTGATGCACAGAGCCGTAGATCACTGACGAGCTACGCAATATCGCGTTCAAAATCGGAAAAAAATCGCTTCTGTTTTTGAAGAAGAAATATGATAGATGATATTAATTGCTCTACTGTACATATTATGCGCATCGAGTCAGTAAAGCTGGTTCTTTGATTAGCGGTAAATATCCATTACCTGTTTTCAAATGAAGTGCCAGTTCATTCATAGAGCCATAGATCACAGACTAATCAAAGAACCGGCTTTACTGACAAGATGCGCAAAAATATATCAAGCAATACGTATTGCCCAGACCTAGCTCCTATATATCCAGAATAACTGATATTGGATCGAAAGCTTGTAAGTCCGAATCGAATCATGAAATGTGTCAAAACCCAGACTTAATAGTACCATTACACCAAATTATTATATAATATAGAAGAAAATCTACAAAACAATAAGGTTTTGATGATACATCGATGCAGAATCTATTAGTGGGTCGACTTTGAGATTTGTATAATGCATCGCAATTAATATTTTAAGAGCTGATGGCACTCAAATCAAATTTCTTTTCAAATTTCTCAAATGTGCATGAGAAATTTTCACCTCAGCTCAGAATGCTTGTATGATGCAAAATTAATATAAACAACCAACTGTTAACACCTTTTTAATTCACCTCAAACTTTTGCAAATTTTATGAATGATTATTTTAGGTTTAACTGTGTGTAAGGATTTGGAAACAAGCAGAGTACGGCTGTTTCTTAAGCATGCAGTGTCATCTGATTCAAAACTAAGCTCAGAATCAATTCCAGAGGAATCACGATGCATTCAGGTAATCTCAGAATTGTTGCTTAATCATTTCTCAAATTGCAATGCATCAATGTATGGTCTCAGCCCTAATAAACAAATAGTAAAGATTTGTGGGAGAAAATAAATAATGATTCTAAAGTTCATAGAACATTCTAAAGAAGTCATTGCAGATGATTTCCTGAACAATTCAGATCCATCCATTTATTCCACCCGGTCCTAATAAGTGAAACTTAACAGCATCTCAGTTTTCTGGGCTCTCCATTGGTTTCTGTGCAGGATTGAGTGTTCTAGGTTTATATGTAATACAGCAGCTGGTGCAGTCAGTGGCATCTCTGAGGTGTGGTATAGGGATGGCCATAAATCAGCGATGTGGACTGTTAACCAATCAACAGCTGTAAATCAGGCAGGAAGCTACAGGGCTCTGGAGGACAGAGATAATATGTAATATGTGCCAATATGTAATTTGATATTGACATGGTATTCCCGCTGGCACAATAAATCTGCCAAATATAGGTCTCTCAAGGTTTCTGTCGAGAGGAGAGAGAGAAGCATGTGAAAAGTACTCTAAAAAGGCACAATCTTTGGAATGCCAGTACCTCGGGTCTGACAGTACGGTGTCAAAGCATGTGAAGCAATTACTCTGTAGTTTAACCACAGAACAGTGAGGCCAGTAAAGTGATGATTCAGAGTCGTACTCACACTGACATTACACACACAAGTGGCTCTTCCATCTGCATTAAAAGCAGTGAACTTTAAGTCACACACCAGAGCTAAATACTTCTTATACATACAAAAGCTTCTTAAAAAAAACTTGAAGCTAGGGTTGGGTACCGAAACCCGGTACTAGTATGGCACCGATACCTAAGAAACCGGTATGTACCGAACCGAATGAAAACGCGGACTTTGGTGCCGTGCCTGAACGACAAACCCAACAAATCAATGGCGGTAAATCTAAACCATTAATAAGAGAGTGCACCACTGATGCCGGCGCGCGCGTCAAATCATTTCCGTGAGAGAAAACCATATCTACAGACGAAGAAACGGGAGCCCGCAAGCTCATTTCAAACCCTTGCGCGTGAATGATATGTTATCTGTGCGATTATTCTTGCACTCGACCATCTCTTACCTACAAACATGTTTATTTTTGTCAGTCGTGGGGCGGGGCTTGGTGTTTCAGTTGTAATCTCAAATGCCATTGGTTATTCCCCTTTTCCGGAAGTCAGTATTAGAAGCCTGTTATAAGACGATTCATTTACTTGACTTGAGACATGGCATTGGATCATATGTTAGTTATTGTTTCATAAGCTTATTTTATTTATTTATTTATTATTGATTCTGTCTCTATTTTATATAATTTATGTATTTTTCATAGAGTGGATCTTATTTCATCAGATTTTATTAATAGATTTTTTAACATTTCATGCAATGAAACAATTGCAAGTGAACAGTTGTACAGTTTCATATTTATTTGCATCTTGAAATGAATAGTTCTGTATCCCTGTGTGTTGTTTTTATTTGTTCTGTTTGAAAAATAACTGAACCTTTAAATCTCCTTTGTAATAGATACAGTATGATCATAAATCAAGAAAAAGGCATTTACAGCTGTATTTATAAACTACTTTCTTATGACTATTAATGTTGAAACAATTACTGATAAAGGATGAACAGACTGTTTACTAATGCTTAACTAATGATTCATAGTGTGCAGTTATTATTGAGTCTTACAATTTTTATTTTTATTTTTTAATAAAAAAATATCGATTCAGGCACTGTTTAGGCACCAGAACCATTTTAAAAGTATCAATTTGGCGTATCGAAAAAACCCTGAACAACACCCAACACCCAAAAGATTTAGCTATTACTGTATGTCTCATGACATAAAACCTACTCATTTTCTGGTGACAAAATTAACTCATTGCATAGAGCTGCATCTGTGTCAGAGCACTTTGGGCACACAACAGCAATAGAAATAAAATATATATAAAATAAAAATATCTAATTTAAAATAAACATATTTGAGTTAATAATTTACTGCTGTGGTTAGATTGTTGTTGTTACTATTTTTATATTATTTTTATTATTATTATTATTACAACAACTTTATGTAGTATGTAGTTTTACATTCCGACATTATTTATACTACTTGCATTTAAAATTACATTACATTTTCAAATAAAAATTAACTAAAATGGTACAGTTCATATTAGTGCTTTCAAACAATTAATTGTGATTAATCACATCCAAAATAAAAGTTTGTACTTTTTTTTGTTGAGTATATGTATTATTTATATATAAATACACACATGTATTTCAGGAAAAAAGTTCTTTATGTAAAAAATTTTACATATATACTGTATATATACTTTAATAAATTTACACAGAACACTCACATATATTATGCAAACAAATATTGTAATTGTGTATGCGATTAATCACGATTAATCATTTGAAAGCACTATATAAACTATAGTGTACATTATATAAAATCGCCTAAAATGATGTCATATGTATGCTGAAATTATATGCTGCTTCTGAGACTTGGAATAGAGGGAAAGGTTGAGAACCACTGTCATACACTTACAAATCAGCCTTGACTTTCCCCATCACTTTGCTATATTGCCCTATCAGTCTCTCTGGGCTGATGAAGCCTCATCTATAGATCACTCCTTAACTTGCCAGACTGTGTGATGGATGAATATCCCACGAACCCATCCCTCTAGTTCATGTGAACTGCTGTAGCTAACAGAGCCAATTAACACAGGCCGTCTAGCAGAGTTATCTAATAGCACACAGCCTGTATGCGTGTTAATGTCTTTTATATGCAGGTGTAGTAATCATCCAATTTGAAAAATAGAGTACCAACTTATTTAAAAAAAAAAGGGTTGTGTGTTTATCTTACCCTTAGCTATAATATGGCATGAAAAATTTTTTAAAAAAAATCACAGTCTATTGAAATATTGCTTTTTGTGAGTTAATACATTTTTAAAAAATGTATAATAATTGTTTCTAAAATGAATAGTTCGGGTTGTAAATCTGATTGGGTGAACCCAAGAATGTCTAATATAAAGTATATATATTTATATTTGTTTTATTTAGTATAAATGTATTAGTATAAACATAAAAAGATTCAATAGACATAAAACAACAAACAATTTCATTTATTTACCAATAATAGAATAAATAATTCCTTTTTTTTTTTTTTCCTGTAAACATGTTCCACAATCCACAGGTGCATCAGGAAAACATTTAAACACCTTTGGATTTTTATTAAGTTATCTTTAAAACACAGTACCAAAATAAATGTCTATACAAGTCCCAAACTAATCAGTTAAATGAGCCGCTGCTTTGTGGAAATGAAAAAGGGGAGGGGGCTGTAAAAAAAATATGACATGTTAATCCATACTTGTGTTTTAATGGTAGGCTACAGTGGTGCACAGTAACGAAGTACTTTTTTCAAGTATCTGTACTTTAACAGAGTAGTTTTATTTTTAGTAACTTTCACTTTTACTTCACTGCATTCCTAACCATAAGATCATACTTTTTACTTCACTACATTTCATAAAACGTATCGTTACTTATATATCACGTGCTCTGAGACGCAGACGAGAGATTCATTAACAAACTGATTCTTTTAAATGAACCTGGTTCACAAATTACACCAAACGATTCACTCTCGAATTGGAAAGATCCGATTGCACTGGGTTCTCGATTCGACAGCTCACTGATTCAAACGATTCGTTCAGAGCGAGTCTCCAGTGACCTGAACAACCGACTCGCTGATGATGTGTAAACTAAGTAACTAATGTCGAATTTTAGGATTAATTACATTAATTAAAAATAATACTTGGGTAAAAATCGTTAGTTTGTTACACTGCTGTAAAGAGTGATCTATTTAAGCCCACTGAGTTGAATGCAGACACATCAACAATCAGTGTCTCCAAATCAAAAAACGTTCATATTCCCTGCTGCTGTGACATTCACAATTTTATTAAAATGCTACACAGTTAACCTTACGCCTGTTTTTCTATTGTTTATCAACAGTGTACATTTTTATATTGATTGGATCAACTAGCCGAGTAGACAGATATGAATGTTTATTCATAACCATATTGAAAATAACTAGGTCTAAATGTTGTTATCTAATGCTGATTGCTAACAAGCTTGCTGGTGCCAAGTTATAGTCATTTTTAGATAATGTCCAAATATTTTTTATAGATTACATCTGAGGGAAAGAAGAAAGGATGTGGTTTTCAACTACAGTAATGCCCTCTGGTGTGTTTTTACAACACAGACAAGGTTTGAGAAGAAACAAAATATGAAAATATACAATATTTTCCTTCCCAAATGTTTATCCAAATTTTTTCTCATGTCATATTAAAGTGTGACGTTCTGGAAAACAATAACCTTAACTTCAAAACACGTTTTCTTACTGGTGAAAAATTAAGCGTTCAAATCGGTTTTCTCTCGGGTACATTGCAGTGCAGCTTCACAGTGAACATTACATCATGCTCGTCAATGTCGTCGAGTCAACAAAAAAATATGCTGTCTCTTGACTAGTGGTTATTTTGGGAAAGTCCCGGTTATTTTAAGCAGTGAGATAATAAAAACTATGTTTTATATAAAATCAAGTAGCCTATATAAAATTCCAAATGAAATTATCTATCTATCAGTACTATTTAACTTAATTACATAAAAAAACAGAGTACTTTTGTAATTTAAATGGAGTAATATTTCATTGTATGTATTTGTACTTTCACTCAAGTACTTGATTTGTGTAGGCTACATGAAATATGGTGTGATTGCAAGAGCAAAAAATGCTCCGTAACATACAAACAGTACAAAACTCACATTTACTACTGCTGACTAAATACCATCTATTTGTAAATAATATGGTGGTTCTTAGTCAGAATGAGACACAATGTAGACCATATTTTGTTGTTAAGTCTCAGGTGAATGCGAGACTGTTTTTACAGCACGTGCCACTCATGGGAACAAATGTAAAACTCAGGGTCAAGAACTGCCAGGTTGGAACAACGTACCATAAAGTCAAAATAAAGAGCTCAAAATCATCAAACTGAGGACAAAAAGAGAGCAGATGCTGCTTTTCAATTGTTTTCCCAACATATGGGTCATGACGGCGATCTGGATACAGGCCCAAATCGTCCATGCAGTAATCCCCCTCGTAAGAAAAAAAAAAAAAAAAGAGGATGGATATCTTTCTCTTATGGCTTAATAGAATGTCCGTATTGTTCAAATGGGCATATAATAAAACAACCGGATGATACACTGCCAAGGGTCAGCAAACAAAGTATGATATTTTGAGGATTGTGCATAGTCATAATAATCCTGGGTTTGATACGACATTACTCAAATATGGATTTATTTGTTAGAAAATGAAAGTTGCATTTCTATAAATATTGAACAACACTGAAATAAGCTATGAACCAGTGTGTGTTTATAATTAAGACCTTTTCAGTAAGCTAACATACATTCATAAAAGGCACTATATTAAAGATTCAATCAACTATGATCCCATTAGTTAACTGACCTGCACTCAATCACATGAACTAACAATAAGCCATGCATTTGTTACAATATTTGTTGATCTTTCTTAAAAACATGGTTCATCCCATAATGAATACACTTTCTAGTGCTGTTTGATTATAACAAAAATAATTTTTCACTTCACTTCAAGAGCTGCACGCATCCAATTTATTGTTTTTTTTTATTATTATTCTCATCTGTTTCTATTAATTTATTACATAACGATAAGGGTTTACATAATTAACCAATAAACACCACATTTTGACATATTTTTGCACATATTTGACCATTCAACTGCATATGTTTAGCTAAAAGATGACCAAGTTCTGTTCCATCACCTTGTAAATAAACAAGTCTGCATTTACATGCTTAGATGCTAAAAGGTATCTTTTTCAAAGGTTTTTTTGTTATAAAAATAAATGGACAAAACTCAAAATGTTCAGCTGAAAATGATGTTGCGTAAACACCCCTTTAGTAACCAATTAGCAACCATAAAAAACGTTCTGGAAAACACATAGCAGTACACTACCAACAATCACATCACCCTGGCAACCACCCAGAACATCTCAGAAAGATGGCAGGGAGTTTTGCAACAGCAGCCATCTCTCACAATCTAGTGGTAAAAAGGCTTTCTATTTAGTAAAAAACAAAGGACAAAACATTATAATTGAGCATATGGTACTTGAGCTAACTGGGTTTTGGGGACATACACAATACTTTAGGGCAACGGCGACTCAAAGCAGTCAGGAGAATTGTGATCAGAAAGAGGAGGCCATTAGCAGCGTGCAGTGTTATCTGCTCTTTGATCAATGGTGTAATACAGTCTGCATCAGGCTGAGGGAAATGAAATGAATAAGACTGTGGAGTAGAGAAAGAATCTCCCACCGAGGGAGGTATACATTTTCTCAGGGAGTTAAACGCTTTTATGCAATTCAATCTGTCTGATGTCATCCTGGTTTTGAGTGAGGACGTGTTTTCTCAGAGGATGGGTGGTGGCGGGAAGGACTACACTGCCAGGATAGAGATTACTTTGGCTGGGTAACTTTCACTTGATACAGTATCTCTGAGATGAATCGATAATCTGGATGATGACGGCTGAAGAGAGCGAAAGGAAATTTGGCCTCTGTATGTTGTTCATGTGATCTTGTTTTATCAGTAATTCCAATGTAAACTTTCAATGACCTGAAATAAAGCAATAGCCTATAAAAAGAGCAAATGGTCCGACATCACATGAAAGCAATGAAATAAATAGTTTTCTTTTTATTTTCTGTCATGACAATATAACCCTCTATTCTATAAAACAAAAAAGATACTTTCCAATCAGTGTTCAAATGCCAGTGCTTTCCAGAAATAGCCCTTTCGATTATTCTTCCGTTGCTAGCTTGTTTAGTTCAGTGGCCATTGTATAGAGATATCTGAAACAAGTAGTTTCATCTCATTTGTATGAGGCTACATTTCACCTCTTTCATGTATAGAAAATGCAAAGGGATTGTAAGTCGAGGCCTATTTGCCTCACAATGTCTCCTTCAGATTTACAAGTGCAGAAGCTCATTTTCAAAAACACAGAGACAGGGGGAAAATGCACACGATGGAGGCTGAAAATGATAGCCTTGCAATCTTTGTGGTGTCCACCGCACATCTGTCACAAATGCTGTGAGCAACACTTAACTTTACAGTGAAAACTGCAGCAATAGATGGTGTGGAGAAGAATGTAATTTAGCTGCATCATTTCGCCAAAGCTGGTAGCGGTAGAGACAGGGTTTTCAATAACAATGGTGAAATCACAAACTGAACAGTGCTGGACGGTGCTAGTCCAACTGGTCTACCTCCAACGCCCTGTACAGCAGACAAAGTGTCTGTTTTTATCCAATTCACTGATAACAGCCAAAAGTAGCTACTTGTTTTTAGCATTAGCATGCTAATATTAAATAGAAAATGGTCCAATTTCCACCACTAGACCAATTAAACTACTATAAAATATTGTCTGTTGTCAAACTGGTTTCAATCTGTCACTGAGTTAAACAGATCACCGTACAACACTGTAACGTGTGTGATTCATTTGCGATACTGAACCAGATAATGCGTAGGAGTTGCCGCGGAAGCCTCCTGAGGGCACTTCAGCCCTGTGTTTATTGTTTGTGTGTCTCTCTGTTCAATGTTACGGACTTGTATTATGAAGTGTCTCCCATTGTTGCCATTTCAACCTTGTAATGTCTCCACCCCGCTTGTTCATTGCATGGATGTACGCTTCCCCTTTGTAAGCCCTCTGTGTTTTTCCCGTGTTCCTTGTGTTTTCTCCTATTGGATTTACCGTTCTTGACCCTGCCTGCTCCCGGACTCTTGGTGCTGCCGTTTCCCTTGGATAACATTCGCCAATCGTCTGACCATTTTTTTTATTATTCTATTGTCTGATGTCACTGTTTGCTGTCGATGGACCCTGCTCGCTTGTACATTGAGTTTTATAATAAATAGTTGCATATGGATCCACATGCCCTGTCTCCCATTGTTACAGTGATCTACAGCTTTATGTATTAACTGCCATTCTGTTTAAAAAAAAAAGGTGAATGGAGATTTACAGTAAATCAATAAACCAGCTTTACCAGCCCAGTCTCGCAACTCATCCATATTAATCCAAGACCAGCAAAACAATCAGTATAAACCAGCAACGGACCAGCTTAAACCAGCATCTCAAAATATACCTGTTTTTTTTTTAGCAGGGATAATTTTTGCAAAATGTACGTATTTTACGAGTTAACAGTTCCTATGATTTTGTACGAATGACCTACACCTAACCCCGCCTACCTACCCATCACTGGAGTTCATACTAAATTTTAGGGATGCTCCGATCACGATCGGCCGATATGTTTGCTCGTTTTGACCGGCTTTACTGACAAAACGCGCAATCATATTGGCCGATCGTGATCGGAGCATCCCTACTTAATTTGTATGAGTGAAGTCATACGAGTTAGCACGAATTTGCCACCTCGTACGACTACGTATGAACCTACAGTAGGAATATGTCAAGTTTTCCAATCAGATACGCATGAATATCTTGTGTGATATATTAATAAATGGTACTGTTTTCCAAAACCTGCACTTTCAAAAACCTATTTTCATGCTCCAACATGCTTTTGTCAATTAACAGGCACGGCATAAGGACATAAGCATTTCCACATTTAAAATGTTTTAATTGAAAACAGTGTTGTATAAATGCCTCTTAACGTAGAGGCCGAGAAGTACATACAAACCATTTTCCAGAATCCACATGTTAAAGTTGTTAATGTTTCGCAACAGAACAGCAAATATTATTTTTGTGAGCGCTAGCATTCTGTCCACTTCCTATCAGACTCAGAGATTAAATAGTGCAGTAAGATCCCTTGAATTATTCATTGAATTATAGCATTTTCTTGAACCATCGAGTATTCAGGCAGACCATTGTATAACTATATTTATCTGCATATTAAATGAAGATATGATTCCAAAGCAAGTCCATTTGATGTGGAAAACATGAAAACAAGCTGTATTTTACCTCAGTAATGCGAATAATAAAAACTAAATAAACGAGCCAAAGACATGCATAATTTAATTTTACCTTACGTCCTGCAAAACAGGAGGTGTCAGATCAAAAGTTTGGAGCATTTGCATAAAAAGCCCCTTGAGATTGATCTAAATTTTAACATTAAGCAAAAGCCCGCAAGCTTCAGTCTGTGTGTTCAGCAGTTTTTCTCTAAATTAGTTTGATGCGTAATTGCATTCTTGTGCTGCTTATGCTGAAGACTAAACAAACAACGAATTAAAAAAAAAACCAAAACATGCACAATGGCATAATTCTTAATGCGCCGTGTCACTCGACTGTCGTTGAAGATCATGGCGTGAATGACAACTCTGTAATTGTTATGGGAGAATGTGGCCAAGACTCCATAAAACTGTTACCAGGTAATAAACCAAGAGACAGATTCGTATCAAAAGTTTCAACAGCTCCCATATGTGTTGAGCTCAGGCCTGAAAGACGAGGCCGCAGGGAACGCAGATAAATATTTATTTATGACAAGCGCTGTAGCACTCACCATCCATCCACAAAGGAGGATTTCACAGAAATGATAAATTGTTTTTTTGTGCCCTTGAGAGTTCAGCACCCTTTTCTCCTATTTGTTTCTGTTTGTTTATTCATATTAGACACGGATTGAGATTTCATTCTACATAGTTCCCCTTTTAATCCACCAAAAAAAAAAAGATCAAGCACAATTGTACACAGCTGAAAAAGTATGTGAACCCCTTATTATGAATTTCCACATGTGTGGGTCATAAAACATGATTTGATCTATTCAAATAAAAAACAATAAGTCTTTACTGAACACAGCATGTAAACCTTCGCAGTGCAGTGCAGAAAAAGTGTTTGATCCATTAAAAATAAATCACTGGTCCCTTATTTGGCAGCAATATCATTCTCTGTGATTGTGGATCAGAACTGCATGATGTCTTCTCTGAAATATTGATTTCTAGCTTGTAACTACAAGAGAGAGAGTCTTAAGAAAGAGTGTATTTAGTTGTTCAATAAGCGGAAAAAATATGCTTAAATAAAATATTGCTCTATGCCTTCAAGATGACAATGGACAGCCAACAGATTTGACATTTATTTTCATTTTAATATGTAGGCTCACATGGTGAACAGAAGCCCCAATCCTTCATTTCCAAGAACAACACAATTTCATTTTTTCACATTAAGGGAGCTGTAAGAAAACATGTCTCCGTTCCGATCAAGAGGCGCCCTGCAGATTTACTCGCTTCACCTTTGTTGTTTTCTACAAGTACCATCCGATGGGTAGAAAACAAAACAAAAAAATAATATATATATCAAAAGAAATGCTCTAGGAGCTTAAAGTCGGAAGAACGTCAACGTCGTTTTTGCTAGCCCATTACCGTAGCTAGAGGCAAAGAGGGGAAAAAAGCAATAGACATACAGTAGAGATAGTCCTCTAATCTTGGAGCCCACTCAAAAAGCATCGAATGAAAAGGCTTTTACAGCGAAGCACACGCTATACTCAGAGAGGTTTTCTGTTGAGTGATGCTCAAAATATATTGACATCAGATTTGTTTTCAACAGGCACACTTAAGGGTTCTTCTAAGGCCTCAGATACTGTAAGAGCTTTATTTTAATTTACTTCAGGCATGCCGTTATGCTTCATGTTCTACTAGATAGAAGGGGTTCTGTAGGTATTATTTAGTAAAGGTTTGGGCCAGATGGCTTAGATGGCACATACCTTGTGAGCTATTTAATATGGAGCAGGAAATATAATTTAGAAGTGCAATTAAAAGAGCAAAGAGTTTAAACCTGCATACAGAAACTGACCCACTTTTGTCTACGTAAGTAATTATGGTAATTCAATTGCTTAAGGGCAAAACAGATTTAAATATTTGTGATCTGCACACATATAGATTAGGTGTGAGGACAAAATGCAGCAGTTTTAAGCGTTTTTTCCTTCATTAAGTAGTTGCGGAGCATGGCAAAATGCTGTTTTAATGTCACATTATATTACACAAGCAGCCTTTCATTCAAGCTGCCCGAGGGAATCCAAGAAGTCTGATTCATTTTACTGAGTTCGTTTGTATTGATGGTTTATTTTAATGAATGGAAATCTGATTGAACCGATTAATGTGAATCATCCAGTCTTGTTAAACATTTACCAACATTTATACAAATCTTTCAGTAGTTTATGTACAACATTTAAATGATGCAAAATACTTCTTTTTAAATACTAAGTAAATCCTTTTCCTGGAATTTAACGAAAAAAAAAAAAAAAAACATTTTCTTTTCGTGTAGCAAATTAAGTATTTTGTTAAATGATATGCTAAACATATGCATTATACTCTTTTTCATATAATCTGACAAGAATTATACAAAAAAATACCAATATAACTTTCTGTATGTGCTTCGTTAGTAGCATGCCTCTAATGTTTTCTTTTTCCTTCATAAATATTGATAGGACTTTAAACTCATAAAGCATTGCTGATCAGTTCACTTCCCTTTACATCTTGTCTGAGCTGCTCTAGTGCATGTTACAAACATTGTGCCACAAAAATAATAATATATATATATATATATACTGTATATAGTTGTTGTTTTTTCCTTTTTGTTTCTGCAATATTTCTATATATAATTTTTTAAATTTTATTACAGTTAAATATTCAAATTGCACTAAATTCACATCAATGCTATTGTTCAGTATTGATCAGTTTATCAGAGAAATTAAATATTACATTTAGGGATGTTTGTGCATATAAACAAGTATTAAAAAAGCTCTTCTGATCTAGTTACAGTGTCCAATATTTGTAATAAATCCAAAATGGGCCTGAACCCAAAGACCTGCAACCTACCAAGATTCAGTGCCGCCACTAGACTAGCATAATAACCGCTGTTCTTTTTAGCAATATCCCAAGCACTTGCTAATTTATTTTGTTGCATAAATGTGTTTGGGTATCATTATTGCCAATGCAGGTGAACAACGACGGGTCAGTTTAATCAGGAAGCCTCGGCGTGGACCTCTGTTTGCACACATCACTGTTTAATAGAGGGAGAGGATAGAAAATAATGCTTCTGTAAACAAATAACAGACTTGCAGGACGTGATACAGCGTTCTATAAACAACGCAATGAGAAGCCAGACACTTGGCGTAAAATGAAAAATGAAATAAGCTCAGATTCGTCTGTTGGCTTTCAACTCTTGTCCTGACGGCTCTATCACAGGTGCTCATCAAAGAGAGGCTTCTTTTAAAGAAAACCCTTTGAAGTTGGTAACATTTTCTGCTAAATGATGTGTTAAAAGCACAACAACGTATATTGAACGTAACAGAATAAACACATTCCTCAACATGCTGTTCATTTTGACAAAGTCTCTGGTGGATACACCCATTCTCCTCTTACAAACTCTGTAGTATAAATTAGCATGCTATTAGAAAGTAAAAACTGTATATTCATTGTATAGGAATCACAAACGTCCAAACACACACGCAGCAGGGAGTTTACATGATGCATGGGAGGGTTATGTACTAGCTGTTGCTGTTAATGAGGCGAGATACTGTTCGATGGATCAGTTACGACTGCAATGTCATTGTTTACTATGTGTAAACTGACCCTCTACTGTATCCTCCTTCCATAGCTTGATGCATCAGCAGAGAATTAAAAGCTACATTAATAAATATGTAATAAATGAAGAAAAAATGCTGCCTTTTTAAGTGCTCTCAAACTGTAGCAATAATAAATAAGGGAAAATACATCTTCATATCTTCATCTCAGTGGCTTTTAGAAGATTTGAAATAAAATACATTTAGATTTAGGCTATGCTTAGTAAGATTAGATAATAAAAAAACATATCTAATGCAAACTTGCCTCAAAGCAAATAAAAAAAAATGAAAATGTATACAGTTCTTTATTTGAGATATTTTGTGTTGTGTCTTAAAAGGCATTATACGTAAACTACATATTGTATTTAAACCTCTTTTATTTTTATTTTTTTATCATTATTAAAATGAAACACTTTGCCTAAAAAAGGTTTGTCCAGCCAAAAATGAAAAGTCATCATTTACTCACACGTCTTGCATGACTTTCAAAACCTTTACGACTTTCTTGTGGAACAAACAAAAATAAAAATATTTTGAAGAATATCGATAACTGTTTTGATTCCTCGTGAATTGGACCATATGGGCAAAAAAATACAACGCACATCAGTGGGGACTGAAATTGTTCGGTTTCAGCTTTTTTGTAAAGTTATAACTCACTATTATGTCTCACACTTATTAAAACTTCCTAAATAAAGTGAAGAAGTAATCGATTTGAGGGTGAATTCTCTCTCTAAACAATTAATTGGAATTTTAACCAAACTCAAACAGACAGATAATGTATAATATGCATTTACTTTATTTGTGTATATACTATAACCTATAGATTTTCCTAGTATATCTAAAATACATGTAAAAATACATGATTCTGTATTCTGAACCAATGAGGGGCTACACCATGGGTGCATAATAGCTCACTTCCTGTCACAAATACACACCGCACTGATGACCCTGGGCTGGTACGGGGCATCCAGCGCTGAGCCAGCACTCTACATCCCCCCTGTCAGCAAGTCCGGGTCCTTTATCAGTCGGGCTTAATTACAGAGGAGGGGTCCACATGTGGGCAAAGAGAGCTGACAACACCACATACAAGCTTTTACATAAAAAAGATTCTCTCTGGAAGCGCAAGAGTCTGAAAAGAGTTTTAGTTTATTTGTTTTTTCCAAAAACAAAAGTCAGATAAACCAACAAAAGCGTATTCACAGTGCCGCTGTGACTGGATTAGGACAGAACGTGTGCCAAATCAGATAATGTCCCAATCAGGAGACTCAACATAAAGGGGTTTAGCAGGAAACAGGGTGCTCATAGAAAGATGGAGAAACTTTCGAGAGGCCTGTATAAACATTACAAAGCAGATTACAGCTCAAGAAAGCTGAAGAGACAACACCTTTAGAGAAAACATCATCCTCCTCCTGTAAACCAGTCTATAAACCCTCAGTGTGCTCGAAAAATGAAAGCTCATATCTAAAGAGAAAGATCTTTTTGGTTAATTGCGCAAATTCAAGGTCAATGACTAAACAGAGACAGAAGATGAGTGGAGTATGAGCTGTGTGCCTCGGAGCACATTAAAGAAAGCCCAGCTTTGATCCGAGGTAGACTTGTAATCCCTTCACAGGGGCAAACTGAGGCAGAATCTCAATGGATTACTCTGCGAATTTGTTTGAAAGGGTACTGTTTCCCCATGCTACTTTCATCTATCCAACTTGATAGATTGCTTTGTATGTGTGCAAAATGTTCTAAAACAATACTTGTGTATGCATATTTCACAATCCATGTTATATGCACAGTAAGTGGATCTACTGACATTGTGAAGATCAGTGTGGCCTTAAATTGAACTGTACTGAGATTTAACGTGAACACTACGGCTTGACTCACATCTCAAATTTATTTCCTAAAAGGACTTATTATAGCCCTGTACTATAGCATCTATAAAAATAAATTTTCAAGTAAATTTAGAGATAAAACTTGTTAATTTTGGATGGGTTTTTATTCATTAAAGCAGCAAGCAATTATTAAATACTTTTCTTGTAAATTCTTTTTAGCATTTTATTTATTAATTTTGAATATTTAAGCATGCAAATTACAGTTACAGGAGGCCAATATTTTTTAAATATTGAATTTTGAATAAATTTTTTGTAAACTCAGAGATGTGGATTCAGATGGCAATTAAATTTACCAAAAAATCTTGGCCTTTGTCAAAAAACAGTAGGACTTTTATGAGGTTAGTGAAAGAAAGAAGAAAGAAAGAAAAAATAACATTTCTGGTTATACTGTAGCATGTCTATTTTCCCATTTTTAAACAGGGGATCTAAATAATTAAATTATAAACAAGATATTGTTTTCCTATTATTCAATTAAATCTGAATTTATTTTTTTTATTATAAACATTAGACATTTAATTTACAGGAGACAATCATTTCACTAACCAAATGAGCAGCATCTTCCTGGGTAAGTAGGATAACAGCTTAAACATTTTTAGATGTATTTAGCAAAAAGTTAAAAAAACAGCACAAATATCATTACTTATTCAAATATTAATCAAAAAGAATTGTTTACAGGGGGAGTTGCATTGCATGTTACTT
>JAUCMT010000105.1:19969157-19984066 GCA_032357475.1 Enteromius thamalakanensis
ATACTTGTGTATGCATATTTCACAATCCATGTTATATGCACAGTAAGTGGATCTACTGACATTGTGAAGATCAGTGTAGCCTTAAATTGAACTGTACTGAGATTTCACTTGATCACTACGGCTTGACTCACATCTCAAATTTATTTCCTAAAAGTACTAATTATAGCCCTGTACTATAGCATCTATAAAAATAAATTTTCAACTTAATTTAGAGATAAAACTTGTTAATTTTGGATGGGTTTTTATTCATTAGAGCAGCAAGCAATTATTAAATACTTTTCTTGTAAATTATTTCTAGCATTTTATTTATTAATTTTGAATATTTAAGCATGCACAAATTACAGTTACAGGAGGCCAAAAAGGTTTTTTAAATATTGAATTTTGAATACATGTTTTGTAAACTCAGAGATGTGGATTCAGATGGCAATTAAATTTACCAAAAAATTTGGCCTTTGTCAAAAAACAGTAGGACTTTTATCAGGTTAGTGAAAGAAAGAAGAAAGAAAGAAAAATAACATCTCTGGTTATGGCATGTCTATTTTCCCATTTTTAAACAGGGGATCTAAATAATGAAATTATAAACAGGATATTGTTTTCCTATTATTCAATTAAATCTGAATTTATTTTTATTATTATAAACATTAAACATTTAATTTACAGGAGACAATCATATCACTAACCAAATGAGCAGCATCTTCCTGTGTAAGTAGGATAACAGCTTAAACATTTTTAGATGTATTTAGCAAAAAGTTAAAAAACAGCACGAATATCATTACTTATTCAAATATTAATCAAAAAGAATTGTTCACAGGGGGAGTTGCATTGCATGTTACTTGTATATGTAACAATCCTTACAATGTCATAAAAAGCTCAAGTTTTCTTTTCGAGAATTTCATTATTTCAACAAGGCATTTTGATTTGATATAACATTTGATTTGATATTTGATATAAATTATTAATTTAATTGTTAAAATAAAATACAGTATCAAAATAAAATCCACAGACGTTTTCAAAAATACATCAGAAACAATGCAATATCTGGGCATCTTTCTCCTATATTTCTGCTATTATTGGGTGATGTGTGCAAATCTGCTCCTGGACACCTAACGTCCTGCAGATTTTAGCTTCAACACACTTGCCTGGAAGTTTCTAGCGAGTCTAAAGACCTTGATAGGCTGGTTCAGGTGTGTTTAATAACTGTTCGAGCTACAGTAAACTCTGCAGGAACAGATTTGGACACCCTGTTCTACGGTATGATATGTACCTAATAATTCTCATCACACACATAGTATTTATTACCGACAGTATGCTAATTGGTACACATCGCCAGAGTAATTAACAAAGTCTTTAAAGGAGAGCCACTAGTCAGTTTTCCAGGAAGCTGTGTCACCTTATGTCTTTATCTAGATCCAAGATATAAATTGCTGCCAGTGGCAGGTGCAATGCAGTGTTCAGCATGTTCCTGAAGGCAAAGGGATTCACACCAGAGCCCGTCTTTAAAAAACACTGACTGCGAGATAAGATTAGAGGGAAATATAGCTGCTCACTGAAGATAAGAGGTGACTAATTCCTGATGCCTGGGGCACAGTGCCTCCCAAATCCTCACTGCAGATCCCTGGAGTCTGACGTCTATGGTGCAGAGGATGAAGAAACTGAGCCAATGATGAAGCTCTAATATTTTCATAACTCACACTCTGTTCTGGACACTGGACAAATCTGAAATCTTCAAAAAACTAATTTGTTGAATTTGATGTGAATAATTTAGCTCATAATAAAAAGTAAATATGTTTTTGTTTTTTTTGGTTAAACGCTTCTTTTAATGGCATGAGGCTAGGGGAAATAGTTTTTATTCTATGCTGCTGTTTTGGGTGACAGTCATTTAATAACTAATACAAAATTATGACTGACAACCAATCACATTAATACAATAAAACTAAAAAATTATTATTATGCATTTACATTTTTATTATAAACCAGTATTACATATAGCATGATATTTGATTTTGAGATTAATAAAAATAATTTGTTTTTAAAGATTCTCAAAATCAGTTGATGTCAGAGGGAAAATTAGCATGAACCAATCCAGTACCAGCCTCTAATTATCCAACATTAAAAACCAACAAAAATAAAATCTAATTATTACGGCATTTTATTTTTATCACTGATATAAGAATATAGGTTTAATTCATTTTTTTCTTTTTTATACAAATATATGATTTTTCTCTTTTGTCAGTTTTTGTTTATATGTATTTGTTTAAAATTACAGATTTTTATTACAGTTTTACTTAAAACTAAACAAAGTCAAACAACATAAAATAATCTGAAATGATGCTTTGGCAACTAGCTGATTTAAATATTTTATTTTTATTCAGTTAACATTTTATTTCAAGTAATTATTACTTTTTTCTTAATTTTAGATTCTTAGTTTTAGTCTACAATCAACCTGATGACATACTCATTGATAGAGCAGAAATAACACTTTTATACGTTTCATTGACTTTTTGTTTTACATTTTAACAGTTGGAGAATTGGCCACTAAAAACCCCACTGAATAAAACATCATCTATTCATCTGAATATTGGAAGGCTGCTTAATATCTCCAGCGGTTATGGACCAAGAACTCCCAAAAGTGCCACCAACACACAAAACTAAATCCTTAGCAAGGACATGCGTCTGGCACAGGCTCAAGGCGACATCATTACATCAAGCATGAATAGATACATGTAGTTCCCAATCGCTCCCCTTGACTAAACGGCCCAGTCAATGACAGGCTAATGGGTTTGCGGCCCTCATCATTGACACTGGCACTGACACAGCAACAGCCTGCAGTGCTGAGAGACATATGGACCACCTACCATTAAATATGATGAGATCTAATAGAGGGACGTTAGACAGAGGTATTAAACCTGAAGGGGCTACTCATCAACATGGTCTAATCAATGTGTGTTCTTCAGACCCTTTATCCAATGCCCTTTAACAGCAGAAGAACTCCTGCTCCAAAGAAGACTTTATGATTTTATGAGTAGGTTTAAATACTGAATTGTGTTGGGTCCCGATATATTTTCCCCCTGTACTATCAAACAAAAGGCAAAGGAATGGCGACATAGACAAAGAATACAAAACTGCAGAGGTACTGTTATATCAGCTCAAAGGGATTTGAAAAAAAATAAAATAAAAAATCCCTCTTATACTACATGAACCAGCATGACAGAGGTTTGAACATCTTTGGTGCGAAGGAACAATGCTCCTCTATTGTTATATTTACCCATGATCCAATGGGATCTGGAGCTCTTTAAAATGCAAACAAAGAAAGAAGGGGCCACTGCTGCACATCGCAGAATACCATGTCCAACAGTGTCTGCAAGTGAGTCAGCATTACAAACAGCTCTGCAGAAATAATAGTACCTCAGGTAAGAAAAGAAGATTTAGACATTCCAGCTTTCGATCTTAAAACACGCAGACAAATAAATCAAAAAATGTTGTGACTTAATTAGCATCTAAATTACCTAATTATGCACATGATCAACACATTTTTAACACTGAAAGATGTACAAACTGACCTGGTTCCTGGCATTATGCTATATATCAGACACTGAAGTGGAGGAAACAGCACAACCAAACATTGAAATGCGTCAGCCCTCCATTTTCCTGCTGTTTTTACATTCTACAAATGGCTATTTCTGACCATCATTAAACACATACTGTAATGTAGGGTATATTACACGTGATTATCATGTCAGGTTCATAATTGAAGGCGATTCATCGGCGATTATGAAGCCGATATTGTGCAGCTTGTCAATGAACTACGTCTGTGTATGTTGCTTCATTTAAAACAGGTAATGGAGACTGCTAATCATAAAACCGGCTTTACTGACAAGATGCACAGGATCATCGCATTCAATCTATAATGTGGCCAGACTACTGTTTCTAATGTGAGAATAGATTCCTGGTAGTCTCCTGAACAAAACAAATGCAAAGGCAAATATCTCATCTCTTTAGTAGTATAATATAAATATATATATACACATACATACACATACATGTATATATATACACATGTATATATATATATAAACACAAAAAATATAAATGTAAAAGGTAAGGCAAAACAAATTATACAAAACAAAAATCATCTCCTTAGTAATTTGCTGAAAACAAAACACACACAACAAACAAAACAACCAAAAATAAATAAATAAAACTACAAAAGGAAGAAAAAAAAAGATAGATTAGATAGATAAAAAAAAAAAAGGTCAACAAATTTCAGCTGGTCAAACTCTTTGATCCCTGAAGGACCCGGACAGCTTTAGGTGTTTGACTGAAAGTTTGGTCAGACACACATTCTTCTCAGTCAGCTGTCATTGAAAGCAACACTGAGGTGGCATCACTCACGATTTAATAAATCCTGCCAAATGACCTAAACTCTTACCCTACCAATAACAAATCTCTACTTTTTGTTTCCATCAGACATCCAAGAAAAGGAGGGTTTTGCGGCACATTCTTCCTGTGTGTTGCCTACATGAGCTGTAGAGCCCCTGGAGGAATCAACGGATATTTCCACCTAGGCTTGCATCAGCAGACAGCTCCACACAGCACATGAACCAACCCTCTGATTCTACATGACATTTCTGAGCTGAAGAAGCCAGATCTCGCCTCTTTTTATAGTGTGAGAGGAGTGCACTTGAATATCAAGAGCTTCGGTGAAATCAGACGAAGTGAACAGGGTTTCTTAAGGTGCTAATGTTTCATCACTCCTTGTGGCTCCTGCAATTTGTTTTTTTCAAACAACATTTTCGTTGCCTTATTTTCGAATTTATATTTTAGAATATGTTATTCTATTAATCTAACATTATTTTAATTATTATTTCATACAGGCCAGACCTTTAATGAAAAACTATATCAGAGCTGAGATAATAACATGTCCATAATAAAAACAAAAGCTTTAATAAAAAATACAAACGTTTTATTTTACTTTAATATTGTATTTTTAGTATCTGGGGGCAAAATATTTTCCTTAAGTCAGGGCAACTTTCTGAGTTAGGAAATAAGTTGAAGCTTTTAATAAGCGTTCAGATACTGAAAAAGTGAATTTCAAAGGTTTGCCTAAAAATCTATTCAAAACCATAAAAAAAATAAAATAACTAAATTTTCATATTTTTTTTTTTTTTTAAGATGAACAAAGTTTCAAACTGAACAAAAAAGGTGCTTACTCTTCCCTTTACATTTGCATACATGCAAGTCAGTGTTAAGCTGTGGCCGGAAAAAGTTTAAACGCATACCCTGCAGCCCAATATGTATTGAGCTCAAACCTAGAGGACTGCATGCTGCTGAAGTGCTGACATTTATGCATTGAGTGCTCTAATAAGGCAGCACAGATATTTCATCTTGATCAGAAGGCCAACACAAATGATTGACGGGTTAAATTTGGCCCACATGCTGCTAGTTTATGAGGCTTGATATGAGATGTCAATTACCCTGGAGTAATATTTAAAGCTGCTGTGAGTAATGTTTGTGTGTCGTCGAGCTAGTCTTCCTCTGCCTGTCTGAGTATACATGACACAATGCATAATCAAATATCTGTACTTCATGATTAAATAACCTACATATTGAGTGTCACCCAATATGTACATGTAACTGTTTTTTAAAGAAAGTACACAGTGCTGAGGCCAATTGTAATGTGATTTATCTATATTTATACTGTACAAGATTGATTTAGAGCTTGATCTATATCTGAGCATTATCTAGATCTAAGATACTACTTTGCAGAAACCTGAGTGGTATGAGAACTTGCGGAGACAAAAACTAACTGTGGTGGCGCCTTACCACCTGAATCAATGCCAAAAGCTTGCATTGGAACAGCCAAAGACCAACTAGTATGTATTGTGTCTGTACAAGAAGAAACAGCCCACCATACCAGCAAGGGGCAGCAGTTTGTATTTGTTACTTGCTTTTATGCATTATTTCTTATTACTATAGTAAGTGCAGTACATGTAGCGTAACTAAGACCTGTTTACACCTGGTCGATCAGATCACAAGCAGACAAAGGAGACATTCTTGTGTACACCTGCTTTTATAATCCATCACTTTCCCACTTTCAGACACTTTTCTGATTCCTTTGAGGGGAATCAACCCCTATGGGGGTTCCATGTCATCTTTCGATCTAATATTGTGAAATAATCACACTATTATTGGGGGGAGGGGGGGTTATCACCCTTTAAAATCAACTGTCTCCCCTATAATGAAGTAAATATAATTTGATGTTGTAAATACTTAGAAACACTGTGGATGTGAATTTGTTAATGCCGTACAGCAAATTTAGCTGAATAATCGCTAAACTAACTTTTTTAAAAAAAGCTGAAAATCTTACAGCTACATTAAAATGCTGTGTTACCTAAAATGTTTACGACTGGTGACATTTTAAAAAGAGGAATAAATGTTTTTGACTTACTGAAAATCAAACTTTAAAGTGCATGTAAACATACTTAATGAAGAGGATCCAAACAGCTAGTTCCAATACCAAGCTCAGACCACTGGCTGATATTAAGCTGACATTTCCAGAAGCTCAAGCAGTGTAATGTTGTGAAAGCCAAAGAGCCAGTGTTTACACTTTTTTTAGAAGATCCATTTATTTGAATGGCTTACTTATGTCTCCACACACAAGCTGAGATAGAGGACATTATTTTAACATTTGAAATACTGCACACATCCGCCTTAAGTATATGTTGCGGGTGTAAGTCATATTTATGTTGAGCATATTCGGCTGCTGTTATATAATTCGGTTATATCGGCTAAAGTAATATGGCTAAGGTTGTGAGAAGGGGATATCATTTGGTCCTTTTCAGAGCATGAAGTCTGGCCTTCATAGATACATGGAGAGCTTTTAATGTGGCCAGGGTCCAGTGATTTTTCCTTACAAAAGCGAGGAAATGGTGTTGACGAAACCTTGTTAACTGCGGTCCATTAACACTCACCCTTGGGTGGTACACTGGTATTTATGGGAGCACTCTGCCGTCTTGCTAGAACAAATCCAGCTTTAGTTCCCTGACTAATTTCTGCTGCATGGGGAACATATGCACTGTGAGTGTGTCAATGGAACGCCCAGCGGTAGCCTGCTTAGACAATGTCCTTACAACATTACTTACAATAGAGCTACATCCAGTGACATAGAAAGTAAATTAGCAGAATCTCAATGTGCAATGCCACTTGACAGGACCGGATGGTATAAATGATAAAATCTCGCTTCCCTTAATGGGAAGAGACATGTATCAAATCTGTCATTAAGCAGATGCTTGCTTATACAAGGTGACGGTACGTTTCATACAGGGACAGAAACCCTAGAGCAACCTAGAGGCCTTTCTCAAGGACACAATTGGAAAATGGTCATTTCCCAGATAATGAATCATAGCCTTTTCTACCAGGAGAGGGCTATTTTCCCAAAACATTCTAAAGAATACATTTCTGTATTCATATTTGGCAAATATGAGATGAAAAATAAGTTTTTATTTTAAATCATGACAATTAACTTAGGATAGGGTTAGGATAGCCTAACATTTGTCTTAAATTCTAAAATCTGAGATGTTTAAGGAATTTAGGGTGTACTCACAACTAGGCATGGTTGTACCATTGCCCACTCCTCTGGCCTGCACTCACATGGGGATTCAGCATTCTTGCCGGAGCACGCTTACGTCATTATGAACGTAATCTCTCGCTGAACGTGATTTAGTCCATCTCTCGGTTTACTTTCTGGAAAGTCATTTTGAGTCGTTTGGACCGCGGTGGTCCACAGCCCTCTCACAGTGTATTGTTAAACAAACATTGCACTTCTGCCGTAGACCGAAGCGTCCCTTTCCCCGCTATGTTGGTTTTGGAGCGTTGCAAAAACGTGACGTTGCACGTCCTGTTTCGTGCTCCAGCATGGTTAGCGCTCACACTACATACAAACCGTGCGAGTCCAACTGAACCTGGTACACCTCTTCCAAGCGGGCCAGGGACGGCTAAATGAACCACGCCCGGGCTAGTCAACACTAGTCAAATGAACCGCGCTTTGGTGGTCAAACACACTCAGGCACGGTGTAAACTGCCTAGTGTGAGTACAGAAGGATATTATAACTTTTAAGCAACAATGTTATAATATTGGCATACAGTAGCATGCAGTAGAATTCTAATCTCACTAATATCTCATATGCTCACTTGGTTATCTGAAGTCATTATCTATTAGGGATGGTAAGATTCGCTGATTTGCATTTGTGTATTGGCATAAAAGTGAATGATGTGATGATTTAAAAAGAAAAAGTGTGCAATCAGATACAGGTTGGCCTTTGCATTATTTTTTAACATATCTGCATCTGTAAAAACGGATATATTTATATAGAATTATTCGTACATGCACTATACTATTAGAAGGTGACCAGTAATTATTTTATCAATATTACAGAGACAGGGGCATTAGAAGATAGCACTTAAGTTCATTTATGATTTGCAATCGGTAAAATAGCATTTTTTTCCCCCACTGCATTGAATTGAATTGTGTTAAATCAAACCGAAATCAGATTGCACTTGTTGTGTTGCAGTCGTAAATTGTATCGCATCACATCACATCAGTAGCTGCTTCACATGCATCTTTAATAAATTGTATCACTGAGATGCGTGTCGCATCAGCCTGTTATCGAGATGCACATCCCTAATATCTATATATTTATGGTTAAAACATTTTACCAGTGGAATATTACTGATTACACAAATCATTTTATGTTTAAGAAATGATCTTCTAAAAAATAACTTCTGTTTTAATCCTGCCCTAAGAAGAAAAAAAAACACTATTTAATGAGAGTAAACTAAAACATAACTCATAATACTTCAGCATTGATGGCTGCAGCCCAACCAATAACAATCCCAGCTCTCTGTAGACCAAATTACATGGGTTGAGATCCAAAACGCGTGATGAGAAAAAGATCATTCTTTTTCTTCCTTCCATAATGCTTTATACAGTGGTATAACAGTGGAGGAAAGAGCAAACTAGCAAAATGGCAAACATCGCGTTTTAAAAAGCTGTTACACAGGAGAAGGACAGATAATGCCATGACCTCAATACCCGGGTGACCAAGGACAGCTGAGGTCTCGGGTCATCTAGTTATGCTATTTTTGTGCCTAGCTCTTCAGTGGGTATTTGACTCTCTTGCTCTGCCATTATATGAGATATATCTGCAGAGAAAACTTGCTGGCAGTTGATTATCATGAAAAAGGCTGCTTTGAGATAATAATGATCTATAATCTGATCTATAATGATCAATAATAATGATACAGAAAGATCCTATATACTGTAAAGCCCAGCGAACATTATCCAGTTCCCTTTCAACACTTCACTTGTATTGCGTCTGCAAAGACGCTATGGGAAAAACTCCTTTTTAAACTTCCTTTCCTTAGCAGATGCAGTACTCGTTCCCGTGTCTCAGGGAACCAGGGTTACGGAAGTAACCTATTCGTTTTATCGTTCTGTCCTGATTGCTATGATTGTTGCCTTTCGCATTGCATGATACAGCCCCTGGGTGAGTGTCTGTGTAAAACCAACACAGACTGCACAACATCAATGGTCTTTTGTCAGGCTGCAAGATAAACATCACAGGACTTGTGTCGTGACAGCTTTGACTGAGTGATCAATTTTGTCACATTCGGTGACATCCTTGTTAAGAAGCAAAAGACTTTGATTTGACGGACAACGTTTTTTCTATGAAATGTATTAATAGGCCGTAAAGCACTTTGTTAAATATTCTCTAAAAAGGTTAACTAAACACAAGCAGGTCTGTGTGTGGTTTCACTGGGATAGTATGCAGGAGAAGGACAGGGCTGCTCTGAGTCGACCCCCTGAAAGAACTCCCGATGAGTACTGTGTCTGTCAGCTGCTCCTGGCACACGTGGACCTGTTGTGCCATACAGAAGCTCTCAAAGGCCTGCTAATGCTTTACCATGGGAGCTCTGCGTGGTGCAGAGGAGACCAGATCTCCCTAGTTAAAGATTCCACAGTAGCACTGACTCAAGTTCAAGTTAGTTAAATTTGATATTTTGTCTTTTTCCCCTCTTTATTGATTTTTATTTTATATGTCAATGCAATTTAATTAAGGTTTATTTCAGTTTCTGATATTTTACTGCATCAAATTATGTGTTATTATATATAATGTATTTTCATATTATGTAATTTATTTATTTATTTCTATGTATATACTGTATATATACAGTACACAGATATGTATTGTTTTTGTTTTTTTGTTTTTCAAGTATTTCAAACTTTTTTGTTTTGTTTTAGTGCATTATAATTAAAAAATTTATAATTTTATAGAACACGTATTGAGAAATCCCAATTCAGTAAGACCATTATCTTGGTTATTTGCCCAACTTTGACAAAGACACAGGACATCATTATCATCAATACACTAAACCAGACTTAAATCACTGATATGCATAACTGCATATTATATGTAACCCACACCTTGAACTATCATGTGTTAATCACTCATTGTATATGTATTTTAACATTATGCAAATATGTTACCTAGTGACATGTGGCCGTAACAGAGAAAGATATAATTTTTAGACAATATTTTTAGTTATCGTACACTGTCAGCATCACAACTTTGCAGATAGCTTATGTTCACATACAGCTACATGTCACACTGCATAAATGATCATATTTTAAAAAGCATAATATGGGCACTTTAATGTCTTAAACTGCCGATATTGTTACTGTGCTTATTAATAGTGTTTACACTACTATCTGGATTTTAATATCCAGCGCAGAGTTGATGTTATACTGCTCGTTCAGTGAATCACAGGCCAACTCTGTGATCACAGCCAAAGTGGCACATTTGTACAAACATTTGGAGAAAAAAAACAATAGTGGTCAAGTATTCGTAATGGCAGAAGACATTTCGGTGACAGGTGGAAGTCTCGCTTCAGTCATGTGGCTGCACAAATTGAAATAATTTAAATGTAAGATGGGGAACTTTCTCCGCTCAGTTTAGCATCATAGCTTCACTCCGTTTGGAAATCAGAATGATACTGAAGAATAGATTTCAGTGGAAAGCTTAGGATGAGAAAGAGAGCGAGAAAGAGAGAGCGCGAGAGATGAGGGCACACAGAGAGAGACAACACACAATAAATCTAGGACAAACGCTGACTGCAGGGTGAAGGTTGGGAGAGAAGGGAAAGAGGCTTGTACCGTCTCCAAAAACGCTGGTACCTATTGTGTGGCAGCAAACAGAGGATCAGCTGTGAGTGGCCTCTCATGCAAAGAAAGAAGAAACTGAAAGACAGAGTCAACCAGATATCAAAATAACCTCATTCACATTTTTAAATGGACAGTACAGATTTTTCTAAAATTTTAATGCAACTTTTTTCCAGTTTATAATGACGAAATAAAGAAAGAAAGAAAATCCAGAGTCCTCTGAAGCCATTAATCTCAAATGACTAGATTGTGGATTTTTTTTTTTACCCAAGGAGAAAAAGAATTCCAAAAAATTTCCAGAATTTTTTTTTTTTAAATGTAAAAATTAAAAAATAAATAATTAACTAAAACAAAACAACAAATTACTACACTGAACCTGGGTGAAACAACCAAATGTAATTAAATAAATAATAATAAACAATATTCTATTTGCACTGTACAAAAGGTTATCGTATTAGTTTTACTGTAATTTACAAAACAAATAGATTATACAATAAACAGTAATTGAAAAGCACCAAGTGTCACCCTAAAAACACAGAGAATGTTAGTATAGGTCCCCTACCCTTACTCCAAATAAGATTTATTTATTTATTATTTGATTGTTTCTAGACGTACATGTGCATGCATGACTTAAGCTGATGATACACATGGCAACATTTTGAGCAATTGTGCTGGGGTTTTTGTTGCTTGGGCACTTTTCCATTGAAAATGTGTAATAAATTTCTATCTTGATCCCTGGTTTTGAGCCCTTTGTTTCACCTGGTTTCTACTGACAGCAACATTTCCCAATGTTACCCGGCAACATTGGCCAAAAAGCTCCCCAGTGCCTTACATTTTGGATCTATTAAAAATCACAGTGCCTGTATAAAAACGTACTTTAACCAATCACCAGGTTTTCATCTAGCACTTTCATCAATAAAGTTAGCATTATTACTGCTTGTAAAAAAAAAAAGAAAAAAAGAAAAACAAGATGATTAATGCATCCTGGTCTTATTTTAAATGATTCATTGGTGCATGTTATTCCAAAGAACACAGAGTAAAAACCGTAAAACAGCAAACCTGGCACTTTTTTGAGAAGCTGCAACAGTACCAGTACATTAATGTCACAATGATATTGTATGTGTGAACAAAGCACAAGATGAGCAAGCACACGGTTAGAATGTGGTTGCTATGTACAAAAATATAGCCGCAAGTCTGGTCAAGAGTACTCTCCTGCCTGCATGTATTCTCATAAGCATTTCTAACTCATTTTTGAGTGTTTACGGGAATACAGATCCAAATCTAGCATTTGTTTGAAGTGCAAACCAGGCCTCCAAAGAATATGTGCTACTTTGTAATAATTTCCAATAGCATGCAGACACTTATTTACAGAACTTTAAGTAAACTGATTGATAGACTCCTTATCCTGCTGAGAAAAGAACAGAAGAAGAAGTGGACTCCTTATGTGACAAGAAAAACAATTTCACAAACGACAAAAGATTAGGTTCACAGAGAAGGGTTGTCATTAGCATCTCAATGGAGAGTGCTGTCGACTGCAAATTGTGTTCAAGATTCAGATTATACATTTTCATGAGCAATTAACAGCAGCAAATGCAACTGCAATTAAAAAAAGAAAAATAATACATTTTAAGTCACCCATCTGCTCGATGTGTAAGCACTCTACACCTGAGCATTTGGTGCAGCTGATGACAGTGCCCTATGTCACATTAAATATGCAACAATAAAGAGTCTGACGATCTGTGAACATGGGATGTGTGTGGTGTGAAGTGAAGAAAAAGTTACCGGAAACTGGTTTATTTTACTAAGATGATATTTTACTGCGTGGGTTGTAAGATACTTTAATTTTCTAATTAAGCAATATGGCACAAGAGGCTGTGGTGTATATTATATATATATATATATATATATATATATATATATATTAGGGCTGTCAAAGGGCTTGCCCTTTGGTTAAAATAATCCCCATACATAAAACTGCGTTTTACCTACAGTATTTAAAAATGGTAGATTTTGCCTGAGCAGATCCTAATTTTGACTGCATCTTAGGTTGAGGTGCACCTCGTTAAATACTCTTTAATGACTATATCGGCACGATCCCATTTAAAAACTTTTGCTTAAAAATGATTAAACCCCAAAGAAAGGCTTCCTTAAATATTGGAAAATGTGCCCCAGGTGCGACCATTGTTACTTAAATTAAATTATAGCTCTGCTTTGCAGGTGCACAATGAGAAAAGCACCTATTCTTATCTGATCACAGTTTCTTTTATAACAAAATTATGACCACTGCTGAAAATAACATTTACGCTAGGAAATTATCCTGAACCCAAGGCCATGAAAGGCCTGGAAAAAGAACAGTGTGATAAGTCTGCATATTCATAAATACCAGTCTTTTTATCATGGCAATATCTAGAGACGCAGACTGCAATATCTTGTTAGGCTGCTGTTTTGTACATGGAGGAAGGCTTCAGATCAGTGTGTTGATAATAATAGCAGTCTAGATTTTTATACACAGGTATTCGTACACAATGGTCACTAGTAAAAATAGAGAAAACCTTTAGGGTGCCACAGCAAACAAAAATATAGTACGTACTAAGTAGTAAATATTCTTTTAAGATTTTAAAGGGTAATATTGTCCAAATTGACACTGGAAGTCACACAGAACATAATAAACTGTCAAAAATTCAAATGAAGCAACTATGCCAACTATGTTGGCTCAATATGACGGAAACATTTCATTGATTATAAATACAACAGAATCAACTGCTTACTTTAATATATATATATATATATATATTAATGCCTATTTCTGGCCAATTCAACAGCTATAAAATTCAAGCAGCAGGAAAACTGCCTCAAATTTGGGCAAGACCCTGATGCAAGTGCCTCTCCAAGCAAGCAAAATTAGTTTATGACGATTAAATATAAGTGCAGTAATGCTTTGGGACACACACTAAATTTGTTTCCACGGGCAACGCAAACTTTTTCATACTCATTTTATGTTTATTGAGTACTAAACCTGTCCACTGCAAATAATCTTTATAAAACACCACCTAAAAATAGATTGAAGTAAAACAAAGCCCTTAGGCGAGAACTGTCAAGCTCAACTTAATCCATGCAGTAATGTTTCCTGAGTCATTAGCCCCATCTGAAGTGGCTTGCAGGGAGAAATAACCTGGAGATGTGATTTTTGCTTTGTTCATCACAGGCTCTTTAAACATTTCACAGACCATTATACAAATCTCATTTTGACTCACACTAGAACTATGGCACTTCAGAGAAATGTTAATATGTATAGATCTCTTGCCCTTGAAAGAAACAAAATCATGAGTATATTTAAACAAAAAGGTAAATGCCTGTGGAATGACAATAGGTCTGCTCCAAAACTGTGAAATTATTGTCTACCGACTACTAAAGCAGTACTGTAATAGAGATGGAACTTTGTAAATGACAGATTTGGAGCGCTCAACATTGCCAGCTACAGCTACATAGCTCAGTAGCGTTCCAAACAGACAAGTGTTGTGAGATATTGCCAATGTTTCTAAGTTTACAATCCACCTACAGTTTCAGGCATAGCAGGGTAATTTATTTTTTAAATCATCAGAGTGAGAAAAAAAAAAAAAAAAATATATATATATATATATATATATATATATTTTTTTTTTTTTTGGATTTTGATGTTTAAAATAAAGAA
>JAUCMT010000105.1:19985711-20005364 GCA_032357475.1 Enteromius thamalakanensis
TAGAGACAGAGACATGGATTAGTGGGTTGGAAAAGCAAGCAAGCAAAACGATATAAACATGTGAGTATGGTGTGTGGGACTCGGGAAGGATGGCTGACTCTGGGGAAGAGCTATGACCTCTGCAGAGGTGGGAGGGACAAGGATAGAGAAGCTTTAAGGGAAGAATTAGAAGACCTCGGCTGAGGTGAGTGGCTGGGGAGCCTTTGCGGTGGTGGGGGAGCTTGGCATTAATGGAGTGGCTGGAAGGATTAAACCTTGTCTGAGGTGTAAGGAATTTTATATTGAGGCAGGGAATGGCTGGGGACTGGCGGCGGGAAGCCTCAGCTGAGGCAGGGAACCTCCGGCTGGAGGTTGGCTAGGGAAGGGCAGCGGGTAGGGAAGGAAGCCTCGGCTGAGGCAGGGAACCTCCGGCTGGAGGTTGGCAAGGGAAGGGCGGCGGGTAGGGAGGGAAGCCTCGGCTGAGGCAGGGAACCTCCGGCTGGAGGTTGGCAAGGGAAGGGTGGCGGGTAGGGAGGGAAGCCTCGGCTGAGGCAGGGAACCTCTGGCTAGAGGTTGGCTAAGGGACAGGCAGAGTGTGGGGAAGAGAAACCTTAATGAAGGTGGTAAATCTCCATAAAGGTGGGATAGAAGAGAGAAAGACCTCTGCGGAGGTAAGGGGATGGGATGCCTCTGTGGAGGCGGGACGGGGAGGAAACATAGTTAAACAGCTCCGGTCAGTGAAAACATAGATTTGATTCTGACAGCGGGTATTAATGGCTAAAATAAAGGATTAAAATAAATTCAATGACTAAAATAAACCAATGGACCTAACAATGGTTGAATGGGAGCATGGAATATGTTACGTGACCAAGGAGGACTGAAAGGAAATGCCGTGCTGGCGTCATGGGTGCGCGGCTTGCATATGACGTCATCCGGCGGCGCTGGTGCGGCTTGCGAATGATGTCATCCGGTGGCGCTGACTGGTTCCGCACTACCTTGCTGTTTGTGATAGAGAAGTTGCAATGCTGGACTTGTTGCTTCTGGGCTGAGGAAAATAGCGGAGGGCTGGCGAGTGGTAAGTAATGAGGATTCTTTCACTTGAATAGCTTTGCCAGATAGCGCGATGAAAGGGATCTGAGAACGCACGGGAAAGGCCTCGAATAGAAAGCCACGGTCTACTCGAAATTAGTTTATTTGCAAAAACTTCACTTATATTTAAAAGCTGCTTGTGATGGGCTTTGGTTCATCATGTGACTCTCTCATCATCACCTGCATTTGGTGCTTATCATCATTTGGTGCATCTCAAAGGTACAAAACAGATTTCAGTATCTTTGGTATATTAACATTACGTTAATGAAATAACTGTAAATTTAAATCAAAACTGTAAAACCTAAAATGTTGTTACCATATTTTTTTTTTTACAGTCAAATTCCGGCAACCACAGCTGCCAGTTTTTTTACCATAAATTTTACTATAATATTTTTTTACACTGAATAAATTTAGATCATTTACTGCAACTGTTCAAATATGTAACCATGTACAGTAATCTGATTAGAAGCATTTTAAAGTGTAATATACTCTAAATTCCAGTACATGTAGGCAGTTACTAAAAATAAAAAACAAAAAAAATAAATAAATAAATCAAAAAACCTTTAAGGTTTGGATCAGCCTGAGAGCAAGTACTCATTTTGCATAATCTATCCTTGCAAGGTTAATGAAACTTGTAATAAACATTCTAAATTGAAAACATGCATGGTAGCATTCAAGATCATGTCAGCGTTTGCCAGGTTTTGCCAGCCATCTCATCAAAGTAGTTTGGAAACATGAATGTCTGTTGACTGATCTCAGTGCCTAGCAGACTGGCAATTTTGCCAGGTTTTCCGGCACAGCTTGGAAGGACAGGAAGAAACATACGGCTGTCAGTGACACTTTAACATATGATGGCTGAAAAAAAAAAAAAAAAACACTCCAATGCTACAATTGCTGTACAAGCCAACTGGAGAGGCGTATGAAAAGCAAACATGTTCTACATCTTTTTGGGAGGCGAAAAAACAGCAGGGTCACACTTTTACAGGACCATCATAGAGAAGAGAACCATGTTGAGGCACCACTGAGGTCTCCAGGGAAGACTATCACTGCTGTACTTAGAGGCAGCTTCTACTGTCTTCAAAACAATGAATAAAGTCAGACAGAATGAGCACAGACAGGTTTGATCTCTCTATTACTTCTCTAGAAACAAATACTATACAGTACAATAGATTTAAAACTTGTATTATAAAAACTGACACCACTTTGAACGCTGTTGATTTTCAGTGGCTTTCTTCAGGTACAAAAGATACTCTGATCAGACCTACAAGACAGTGGATCCCTTTTTCTCTTACTTAACACTTTGAATGTCGCCATCATGTATACAGAATGATGGCTACAAGATATGGCACGTCACCCACAATTATTCTTGTATGTGGAACTTCATAGTCAACTTCAAACTGACTCGGGAGGGATATTTCTGATATGATGAGCAGCTTGGAAGCAGTCTGCCAGCTATTTAAAGAGCTGTGACTGTAAAAATACTGTTCTCGAAACCTTTTCCACAGACATGTTGTCCAAGTGTTGTTCTTTTGGCAGTGCCTTCAAACCTGTGAGAGAATTTATATACGCCATCCTTCACCTGTTTTTACCTAATAAATAAGGCTTACACAAAGAAAAACAGAAGGAAGGAGCTTATTTCCTTAATAAGCAAAGCTAGTGTACGATCACACGCTGACTGAGCTGTCCTTGTAATCTTTAATTCAGATCTCTGGCAGACAGCTGTGAGGCGTTTCAGGGGTATAAAGATGTGGTTTCACAATTGTGGAAGGATCCGGTAATATTGTGCAACTGCATGTCCTGTGAATAGCTTATACTGTCTTATAAAGCTCTATATAAAACGGCCACTAAACTTTATTCATTCCTCAGTTTTAGTTCCCCCTGGCCCTGAGGGGAATAATGGCCCATTCTCTCAACTCAATCAACCTGTCCAGGCCAAAAAAAACATACAACACACTTTTAGTTTACGCCTAGTGATATAAATACACTCTTACTTTAAAGGTCACACATCATGGAAGTTTTTTCCTGCTTCTTTAATATACATTCAAAAAGCAAAGCTCCTTTACAGTTCATCCAGAACACTAAAGAAAACTAAGCAGCAAAATCAGGTCACTCAGAAGTACCAACCAACCAATGTATTTTCAACAAACACCACTGCAGGGGTTTTCATTTATAGAATTCATTTTAACAATATAATTGCAAAGTCTATAGAAATTAAAATAAATAATGCAATCAATTTTTAACTTTTGGTTGCAAAGTTTTAAAATTACAGCGCAGAGAGAGCACTTGTAAACCGTACTACAGAACTGTATAGAACGATAACTATAACCATAACTACTACATATAGCATAAGTTTTTCCTTTTGTTGTTAGCATGTACTGCAGTTTTCTCAAAATGCTTAAGCTCTTTAAAGTGAGTTGTATTCTGTTTGTGTGTCCAAATGTTGACTATCGAAAAATTTGCATTTATAAACCTGGAATATTGCCTAAAACCTTTTTGAAGAAAGCATCGTTTCCATCTGATAAGTCAAAGAGAACAAAATCATCACTTTTCAATTTTCATATATGATAACGATGCATATTTAAAATGTATGCACATCTTTGCATTTCCACCCAGAATTTTTATGCTATATTTTAAAATGCGCATACGAATAGGTGGATGGAAACATAGCTAAAGTTTTCCATGGTTTAAACAACATGTAGCCATGTGGACTTACTAGACAATCACATTTTAAATTGAGAAAATGCAAGCACTACTACATGGCCAAAAGTATGTGGACACCCCCTTAAACCATTTTAGGACCAGTATTCGGTCTACACCTAAAAGATTTTATCCTGGTTTATTAACCTTCTAAGGCAGTGCCTGGGTTCAAAATTACAACACATACTGCATTTGAAGAACCTGCTTTTTTAAACCATGAATAAAGTCATGTAAGCATTGTGTAAGCATGCATGTGTGCAGTATGAATAAAATGTGATCCTATTAGCTCCAAAAGTCATGCTTTATTTTAAGGTCCGATTCTTGTATTAACAAACAATAAACTGTGAGAACTGTTCCCTATACTAAAGTGTTACCACTCCACCATTTGCTATTCAGCTTCCGCACTGCATTGACTGATAGAATGTGTTGTAGCCCTTCTTTTCCAACCTTGGCAACAATGCCGCAGTGCACAAAGCGAGGTCCAAAAAAGAAGATTTACTGAGTATGATGTGGACGAACTTGACTGACCTGCACAAATACCAGACCTGCACACCTTTGGGATGAATTACTCAACATCAGCGTCTTACCTCAATGATGCTTGTGTCTCAATGGGAGCCATGTTCCAACTAGTCCAAGGGAAAACACAAAAAAACAGCAGGCACATGTGTTTTTTGGGCATCCACAAACAATTGGCCTATGAAAGCGTAGATTATACCCCCTTTTAATACTTTATTACAACTGTTGCATAATATTACACAGTGACAGTCATTCAGTCAACCCACACACATTTCCCCCTCAGTGAGGCTCTCCACTCACAGTTTGAGGTTACTGTGCTACTGTCACTGTGCAGGCTTGAGGAATTTTAAATGCAGCCAAGCAGCAGCACAAGTGCCCAGCAGAAAGACTAATGAGTCATGCTGAGACTACACTGACCCAGTCAGCCCTTGTCGCCATCATCACCTCTCCTGCCACAGGTGTCGTTCAATTAGGGAAAGTAATGATGAAGCAGGCCTTTACCACCCACCTTAGTCTGAGACAGCTAAATACAGTATCTTGACTGTAGACCCAACCAATTTGCCATTCTAATCATTCTTACTTCGCTTACTTAGGGTTGTGAAAACCTCATGCCAAACAAAGGCCTACAGCAGTGTGGAAGGAAGAAGGGAAAAAAAAAAATCACAAGTGAAGTAAGGGAAAAAGAAAGCAAAGCTTTAAAGGCTGAGGGGACATCTAGCTGGCTTGGGCACTGGGAGTACGAGCGACTTCTGCAGATTTGTCGCACATGAGATATGGAGGGAGGGAGAGAGGCAGTGGCGGATATGGAGGAAGAGAGGAAGGGAGGGAGGCAAACAGGAACACGTGAGGAGCCAAGAAATGCTGGAGGGCAAAAATCTGGCCATATTTCTTCAGCTTCCACTGCAGTGATCACAGATCACAGTCTCCCATGTAAAGGCAAAATGTCTAGTGGGTGCTGACAATGTTTGGACTTCACATAGCTATTTACAACCTTGACAACCTGTTTAACAATTTTTAGTCGTTTAACAGTGTTAGTGCGGTAATTAAATGTCAAAAGACACTAATTAATGTTTAGCCACTTAAGCTATAAAAAAAAGCTATTTGCTTTTGCTCTACTTTCTTTTGTAAAGTATGATCAAGATCTTCTATCACAATAAATTTAATTGAAAAATGCATTCAAAATTTTTTAACTCTACTAATATTTCGAAATAATGTTTTTTTTTTACATTTAAAATAATAAATCAATAATGCATCATGTTAAAATGTAGAAATAAGATTTCTACTGATGTACAGACTTTTAGGATAGGAACAATATTTGCTCGAATGAAGTTCTCAGCGATAGGCTAAACATGCTCCTGGAAGGCCGGTGTCCGGCAGAGGTTAGCTCCAACTTGCCTCAACACACTTGCATGTAAGTTTCTTCTTCAGGTGTGTTTAATTAGGGTTGGAGCTAAACTCTGCAGGACACCAGCCCTTCAGGACAGAGTTTGGCCCGCCCTGGGCTAAAGCATATGCTATTACGAATCAAAAATTAGTTTTTGAAATCTATATACATATATAGATTCTGATTAAGTCACATTTAAACTTTAATTTTTAAACTTAATCGTTGATGCATTTTAGTCAGAAAGAAGTTCTTCTTCTTTCTGACTGGTTTTGGGTTAGTTATGTATGATATACACTTTTTCTTTTTTTTCCCTTCTGCTATACGTAAAGAACAAAGCAGTCCATCCCACTGATAGCCATGCAAAACATATCAATCACAGTATAAACTGTAAACCTGAATCCGGCTGGCACATTTCTACCGACACAGCCAAAGCCTTTGAAAGTGGTTGTGATAATGATAATTCTACTCGAAATGGCAAGAGGCATTTTCCCAGCTAATCTATTTGTTTCTGTCCTAGCAAATGCTCCTAGTCGACTAATTAATAGCCTCACAGAGAGCTTTTTCAGCCTTACAAAATATGCATCTCACATCTACTTAATTTTCCTGCAGCTAGAGACAATTTTCTTATTAATAAGCATTCCTTTTGTCAAGACACTAATCCTGTGCAGCTGGCAGGCATAAAACGACGGGCTAGAAACAAGAGTAGGAAATACAGGTTACAGTCTCCTGAGTCAGCCCTTTAATCATAGCCGCAGTCTTATTAAAGCAAGAACACCGTGCAAAAAACAGCCAGTCCAAAAAACACACTGAAGCCAAGATGCTGCAAACGTCATCCATTTGTGATTTTTTATCAGCCCCGCTGTCTGGGAGACGTTCCTGCTTGTGATTCTCAGAGCTATCGTTTTATGATGACAGTATATGATGACAATGAAGGGTGTAAGTGATGAATGGACACAGTAGGTACCAAACTAAAGAGTCTGGAGGATACAAGCAGTGTCTCTCCCCTGATTGGTTGACAGATGGGTCAGGCGGGTTGCCTGGGGAGAGGCAATTTATCTCGCATGACAAAGGGTCAACTTCAAACTCAAAGAAGATGTTTTAACGATGGCAAAGTACAGCCATCTCATGCTATTAGGCCTTCCCACTGAAGAAATAAAAGAGCATTTTAAGGGACGTTGCTATCCTGGTGCGGTTGTTGATCACAGAGCTTGCGATTGGAGGAGATCTTCCTTTTAAAGGGCAATGTGCAGTGAATATAAACAAGTTGCGTGCTTTCAGAAGAAAGGCCATTGTGCCTTCCGGGCCGATGTGGGGGGTCTTCAGTCATGCCATATCTGCAGGAAGCACCACTTCACCACGCTGTCTTTCAGCGTAGCACAAGAAACAACGTTTGCTGTGTCGCTGTTGTTGCCCGCTAATGCTATTACTGCATGAATCAATGATTTGACGTGCATGTGTAAGCCAAATGATGAAATGACATTTTTCTTTAACCCAGGAATGCCAAAATGAAATGTTCTCGAAAAAAAAACACTGCTTTAATTTAAAACATTTCACTTTTTTTGATGTCCGTTCAGATTCAAACAGACCTTATCCGGTTGATAATTAGGCTGGTTGAGTTTACAAATGTCACACAAAACTAAATCCCATTAAGAAATCTCATTAGTTCCAGGTGAACCTGTGCAAATTCTGTCAGGTTTGTCAAGGACTTCATATAAAGCAGTAGATAAAAAGCAGGGCCAATTAATAACAAATGAGAGCTCTCCTTGCTTGCCTAAAGGGAGTGTTCGAGCTGTGTGGCTTGCCAAAAACTGGCGAAAGGTGAGCATGAAATGGACACAGAAACAACCTCAGAGCTTCTGTCTAATAAAACATGTACAAAGTAACACTTTTACTGTAAGATTGATAATTACCTAATAGACTTTATTCAAGGTCTTTAACATTTATCGCCTTTTAACTTTAAATAACACATAATAAAATACAATAAACACTTTTTTCTCACTTCTGCTGACTGTGGTACATGGAATATGTTCAGACGGATAACCGTATGCCTCTGAGAAATGTAGGAGTAAAGGAAACTAAATTTCCTTACTTTAGCAAAGCTAAACCAGTCTCCTCTTGGCTTATATCGAAATCCTCAGACAATTTTATAACGACTGATGTTTCGTTTTGTTCTCTCTCCGCGCACGTCACCCATCACGCAAAGCATACGTCTTACTTCATCTGCCGGGACTGCTTACACAAACACTCACTTCCGCTTACTAAGGTATATTACACTTGAAATAGGGATATTTAACTGACAAAAACACATGGATTCGCTACAGGAGGCCTTCATTCACCACCACCACCCCTCCCCCTGGTGGTAATAAGTTGTAAGTAATAAGTTTGAAAGAATATTTGGAAGAATAATTTTGCACAATGAAGGCCAGTGGATTCCAAAACAACAAAAACCAAACAAACGTGCTTTTCAAAGTATTTCCTCTTTTTTTTTTACTGAAATGCCACGAGAAAACGATGATAGAGGTTTCATGTTTGCATTAACATTCCCTGTAAAGTTTGTTCCAGAGTAAACGCAGCATCTACGACAAGACACATTTAGATTTGCATTTGTTCGGCTCAATGTGCGACGAAATACAAAACATTCAAACATTTTAAGACCATGAAAGAGTCGTCAGCTAAATTAGAATTCTATTAGAGATAATAATTTCCTGATAGTTTGTCGTAAGGTTAAGAGGAAGCACAGGTGTCTAACAATCAAGGCAGTGATGCTCTTTCCCAGGCCTAATAAATAAAACAAGAGTACAAAACAAAGCAATTTCTTTCCAGGTGATTTGGTTTCACAAGGAAGCAGCTCTGAAACCAAACCAGGGCTCTCCGCACAGGTGCAACACTGTGGATTAACAAACAAGACATTCCTGGAGAGCTCACGGCACGTCTCAGGTTTGTTGATGTTTTGCTAAGCCTTGATCTTTATGCCTGGTTCCTGTCTGTCACTTCTGTAACTGGAAGCGGAGAAGACACACTTGTGCTGGCCCAATTTATTGCCCAACTACATCAGTATCAACCGCAGATGAAGGCTGTCTGGATTACAAATGGAAAAGCATGAGTGAGTGGCATTGTTGTCAAAACATGTGCAATTGTATTGGACACTGCATGACACATGACATTATGAGCACATCTAACCTTCGCTCCTGTCTTATATATATATATAGCAAATGAATCACGAAAGAGTGATACCTAAACAAGTCGATCAAATTTAAATGAACTAATAATTCCCATGACATAACTCAAAGCTGAAAATTCAAACCAGAAACAAAACTCTCTTTCTGGTGTTCTTCATATGCAAGCTTCTGTCAACTACCATGAGAGATCACATTACGAACCCTCTGGACTTTGATGACTCCCAAATGATGTTGCCTTTGTTCTTATGGTTTCATGAAAAGAAAATAAGGGAAAGGATCAGACCTCAAAGGAATATTTCAAAGGCATGTCTCCTCTCTACTGATGACAGTCAATGTAATAATCTTAGGCACACTATATTGCCATGATAACATTCTAAAGCAGCCCATGCATAACTGTTGTTTGTTTCAAATTCGGTTCATCCCGATGAAAATTTAATTAAACAATGAGAGGCAGCGGTGATAGCTGATCAAGATATTCATAAAAAATTTAAAATAAAAAAAACAAGAAAGAGAGAGACATGAATGGATTCATATGACTGCAGACTGGAAATCAGATAAGCAGCATACAATGTTATTTTACCACGCAGACGAAAAACAGGGAGCAAATCTGAAATGAACTTGAACATGTGCTGATGCCTTGTAAACAAGCAACAGATATTTAGGAAAAAATCTTTGAAATATAACACGGATCATCCTTAAATAATAATGCAACACTTGATCTCTCAAAAGAAACAGTCAGAAGAAAAAAAAACACCTTTTAACAGATTTTTGCTAATCTTTCATTGCTAAACTAAAAGAGTCAGATGTTCTGCCTTTAAATTACAGTATGTTAAAAATAATTATATTAAAAAAAAAAAAAAAATATATATATATATATATATATAGCTGTTGCTATGGTAACCTCTTCTGGTCACTTTTGCGTCTGTTTTGCGCCTAATAAGAACACGTAATGTGTTTAACTTGTGACAACTTCTATGACTCCCAAAATCTTTGAAAGCGCCTTTGAAATTTCACTTAGATCTACTGTTTATGTTGCCTGTGAGGTGTGTACTTTGTTTTCACTATAATTAAATAGAGGGACTAGATCCCCAACTCCCCTAAATTGCTCTCTTATTTTACCATGACACGGGGTGGGGAAAATAACCTCGTTCTTGTTCAAAAATGCATTCCACATTGTTTTATAAAGCGGGCATCTTTCTTCGTGGTTGGTCCATGAGCTTTCGTCATGCTCCCACCTTGCGGACAGTTGCTATGCTTGAATTATAAGTATGTTATATTCACAAACACAAAGCATTGTAAATGAAGTAAAAAAAAAAGCGCCTTAGACACTTCCGTTGCCCATGGTGCCTGGAGACAGCAAGAAAACAAGAACTTCAAGGGTTCAATTCGGGTTGTTTTCAGCTCTGCGCTTTAGTGTATGCGTGCTGAATTACCAATTAAGACTTGTAAAATCCACTGCAGCCCAACATCCAAACATACAGGCTAAAACCCGCTGCAGTCATTCACAACAGCCAGACGTGATTTAGCAAACAAGTATGGCATGAAGCCCGCACAAGCGGACTTACCTTCAGAAATGAACATATACAGCAGCAGAGTTTCCACCCACGAGCGTATAACGGACATCGTAGTAGTTTCCACGAATAAATCCCGTTTGTGGTGATAAACAACAGCGCTCCTCCAAAATATCTCCCGACCGACGTCTACAGTCCAGCGACGAATTCCCAGCGAGAATCTGTTGGATTGTGATGCTGGTGAACTTTATCTAGAGCGATCACGTCCATTATACCAAACCGGTTGAGAGTTAAATAAAAAAGACCGTGTCAACCAGCGACCGAAAGCGCAATGAAGAGCTTTCGAGAGAGAAAAGTTACAGGTATCCGGCTCAGGTGTCTCGATTCCCACGCGTATCTCTCTCTCTCAGTAATCCACACAACATGGAATACAGTCGTTTTCGTCCATCCAGAGATTTTAGATTCCGCCAGCAATGGTATAACAACCGCACAATACCAATGTCCTCCACGAGCTTGTTAGTTTAATAATCTACAGAAGCATCTCAGATCAGAGGCATCGGCCACAAACAGCTGATACACGGCGTGTGTGTTTAATTTAAGAGCTGGGTGGCGATTTGGGATTTCCGCTATAACCTTGACATTTGGTCAAATTGTAGCGTTATTTTATGGATGAGATCCGGTTCTTCGATGTGCACTCGACCTGAAGTTATGCGATGTTAAACTAGTATATATCGTCGCCCAAATAACTTGTCCGCACCGATGGGAAAAGTGATTTCTTCTCCAATGAAGTCCGAAAGACGAGTTGAAAATCTTCTCAGAAGGAACTGAAGTCCTGGACCAGCTTCCCTGGTACACGATTAGGCTACATTTGCAATTAATATCACCGTGTGAAGCGTATCGCACCCATTTTTAACTCAAAGGACTAAACAAACGCTATATTCTTCTTAACAATGCAGCGTTCCGGTCTCTAAAACAACGGCTTCGCTGTTGAGCTTCGTCAGAAAAGATTAATTCAAAGCCACCCCTCCTTAGGTCTCACAAACTAACTTTCCGTTTCAACAAACGGTCTGTGAATGGCGTGAAGTGCGCGTCGCGTTCCGCTGGACTTGCGGTTGAAGTAGCGGGTGAATCCCCGAACCTTCAAAACCTCTTCGGTTCACGGCGGTCACGTGACACGGGTCTTTACGATCAGTCCGCTCTGACGTTTCCATGCGTCCGTCGTGAACGGCTGCATCTCACCGAAACATGACAGGGTCAAATTTCCCTCTAAGATCACAAGCTGAAAAAAAATATGATCAAAACACAGATCACTTCCGAATTTCCATACTGTAAGGACGTTTTCTCCTGATCCCATTTATTCTCTTTCTATGGGAAAAACACGTTTGTTTCAAATGAACTCTTCTGTATATATAGTCTACTTTGATATACAATATGCTCATATTTGTATATCAGCTTGCTACAAATAAAAAATATCATCAATGGAAACATACATTTTGTAAATTAAATTTTAAACATTTAGAAAAAACTCTCTCTCTCTCTCTATACACACATATGTATATAGGCTATATGTTTATAATTATTATTATCGATATATATATAGCCCATATATTAGACATTTTTTATTAAAACAGCTAATTCAATTTGAGAGAGATATAAAAATACATAAAACATAACTTAAAACACATTGTATGTTAGAGTTATTATCACAGTTTTGGAAAAGGCCTATATTGTTTTAGTTGTGGAGTCAAAAAGTACATCAAAGTGTTACAGTCCTTGGCTGGCCATAGCATATTGAGCAAGCAATCATTTACATTTAAAATAAAAGTTAGTGTAGGAACAAAGCAAACAGAGAACTAGAGTATGTTTTCCCGCATTACAGCTTTATGCATTTTGTTAGCAGGAGTAACAACAAGATGTTAATAAGATGTTGACAATTTAGTTTTTAAAATACTAATCAACCAAAATACAATCCAGAAGTGTGCCATACATAAATGGAAATCTCAAAAGTAACTGTATTTCACGAAGCCGAAGTTGCTTGAGGTGTCACACGACAGTGACATCTCCTGGCGGGCCACATTATTAGGGTCGTGTTCCTACATCCTCACAGCTTGTCAGTGTCACACGGCAGGACAGTGCTAAATAAAAACCAATGTCATGATTTGATTCTTCTATAAACCCTGTCATATCTTTCACCTCTCAAAATAATATTTTCACTGATTGTAGAGAACACACACCCTGACAGCTGGTCTTATGTGTGTTCATTTGAAACTGTTAATGGCGTAATAAATAATCACATGCTCTAATGGGTGGAGCGTTTCACTTCTGTAATTTGCATAAGATTTGTGCTCATGCGTAATACAAATAATATAATGCACATCGCAATTTCATATGTAAGCTGCAGACCATAAAAGAAAAAAAATTAGAATGCTACTTGACAGCGCATAATATAGCCGCCGTAATAAAACGTTTCTCATTTTCTTTCACTGAGAGTAGCGTGTTAAATGTATGCTCACACATTAACTCCACTGTTTATGTTGCGGAAAACATATTAAGATTCTTCAATTTAACCATTTATTGTTTGGAAGTGCTTTTGGTCCCAGTGTCCCTTAATGTTTTGTTTAATGTACCGCTGATAGCTTTGTTTACAATGTAAGACTGCACACAGAAGGATATTGGTTACTTGGATAATCTTCCTGTATAGCACGGTCCCCTTGTAATACGCATTGGAACCTTTGGGTAATGGCTCTAGGACCAGATTTTAGAGTACTTACATTGATTCATATCTCAGATATTAACTTTGTTATACCTTCATTCTTCCTGGCCATTCAGATCTAAGGTTACACCCTCACATGAGCGTCCTTTATCGACTGCAACATCACAAAGGAAAGGAAAATTATGGACATCGCTTCTGAAATAGTTGTATGTAGCACGTAGCTGGTTTCTAACGGTTTACAAACACGGCCTAAATAAAGACAGCAGCTCTCTTTGCTTTCAAAGACATTACATTATGGTGTAATATATTAATGAACCAAGCAAAAACATATTAGAATGATTTCATCATGTGACACTGAATACTAAATAAAGTCAGTCACACACCATAACCACGCCATGTTTGTTTGGTGCCAGAAGACTTCATAAACGCTTCTGACCATAAATGTATTTTGACTTGCTTCTTCCTCTTTTACACTCTGTGCGAAGTTCATAAATCACATCTGATCAATAATTTAAAACATCCTTTTTTCTTTTCACTTCCTTCATCTGTGCCGAGAATTTTTAAGACCACAATCATTCAAGAGATTTGGCATGAAGAAATGAATGAAATAGCTTATCGGGTGACCTGCTGATCACAATTCAAACATCTATTAATAATCACAAGCAACAGTTGGATATCACACCGGATTGAGGATGCATGATAAATTGATGAATCATACACCGACTGATATTTCTAAACTCAGTTGTTGCATAAGCTGTCAAAAATGCTTCACAATTCCCAATCAAACTAAAATATTAAACAAACCAAAAAAAGTGATTTGACTAAAAGTTATTTTACAGAAGCATGAATTCTGCAAGACAGCAAACACTGTTTCTGTTGGCATTTTAGGTCAGAAAAGATATACGCACTATAGTTGATTTTTATGCAAATGCTTAGCCCACATCAAATCCCTTTGTCTTCAATGTAGGCTGCAATGGCCTCAGGACCGAGGGAATTCTGTTTTTGTTCTTGATTAATATTAGTTTCCCATATGTGCACGAGGCACAGCATTTGCTCTCACTCAGCAGCTTCCAAAAATAATTTGCATATCTCAGTCAGTGGATCCTATTTATATAGAGATGGCATGATTTTTGTAGGATCGCCAACTTGAAACTGAAATCAAGCATAGAGTCCCTAAGCAAGAGGTATCTTTAAGAGTTGAGTTCTTTCCCACAAAATGAAAATTCACACATTCATGTCGTTCCAATTCTGTATGACTACCTTAATTCTGCAGAACACAAATGAAGACATTTTTGCGCAACCAAAATCTAAATCTTTTATGTTTGACATTAAACAGCAGACGTCAAGACTACAGTGAAAAGGCAAATGTTGCTTTTATCATTTCTGTCTTTTTTTTCTTTTCTATATTCACTGTAAGTGGTATAGGTTGTGCTTATAAGAAGTGGTCTGTGAAATGGGTGATGAACAACACAGAACATAGAAAGACTTCATCAGCGAAGACGAACAGTGGGTAAAAACCAAAAGTCAATAACAGGTGCCATCGAACGATAAAGACGATTGTGTCCAAACATTACAGAACTACAGCTGCAAAGTCAAAGTAAAAAGCTGCAAAGTCCGTTTCATCAAATTGAATTGTTTCATTCTTAAAGCCAACTGCTAGGAAAGAGCTGCAACTAAGACTTTTAAATGCAAGCACCAGTGCTAAAATATTGGTGCACCAGTTGGAATTGAAACACAAACATGAACTTCAGCGTCTGGTCTGGCTAGACCTGACTTGAATATCATCAAACCACTGTAGGCTGTTTTGGAGAAAAGAATGAGAAAAAGATTCCTTCCTAGGAAGGAGCTGGCAGATGTTCCATAGACTGTTCAAAAATTATATGAATAAAGAAGGTTGGAAGCTTAAAGGCAAATGGTGGTAAAACTCCTTATTTTGTCCAACCACAGTATGCATGTTTCGACAATAAATAACACTAATAATATGGCCATCCATCTAGTGATTCTTCACTGCCTAAAGCCCAAGATAATGAGATAATCCCTGTATCGGTTTGAAAAAATAAATAGATGCTAATCATAACATTTTGGATAATTCACAATATGTATCTTCCATAAGCCATATAGAGCAGGGATGTCAAACTCAATTACTGGAAGGCTAAAGTTCCAACTTTAATTAAACACACCTGAACCTGCTATATAAGGTGTTTGGAATTGCTTGGTTGGTGGTTGAGCAAGTTGAAGCTAAACTCTGCAGGACTGGCTCTATAGGAAGGAGTTTAACACCCCTTATTTTCAGTGAATAACTTATTGTAATAACTTAGTGTTATGGGCTAAATGTGCTCAGGGGGTTTTCATTTGAATTATTAGTAACACTTTATTTGTATGATCCCTTTTGAACATTCTGTTGACAATAAGTAATGCTGCACCTACATGTCAACTATCTCTCTTAGATATCTTTTTTCACACAAATTTACAGAGTTTCGTTTAATAAAGCATAATTTCGCACAATTACTTGAAGAATATTTTGTTCTGACTTCAAAATAATATATTGATATGCTGGGAGATTTTAAAGCTAATGATTGGCTGGGAGATTTTAGAGATGTGCTTGAGAGGCGAAGAGCTCTGTTTGAATCCTGTGTAACTACAGTTCGACAAAACAGTTCAAAACTGCATAAAAGGAAGTAAAAATTACCTGGTTGCATCTTTTGCATCATTTTTATATCAGTTTTGGTTTTGTTATGCCAATGTGTTTTTTCTATGTTTTAGTCACTCTTAGCAATAATAACATACATAACATGCCTGACTGCAACTCAAAATTAACCCAAACTAACCACATTTCAAGGAAGTCCCCTGGTAGAAACTCCTAACAACCCGCGACAACAGTGACAGTAGCCCAATTCCACAGGAAAACTTTACAATTACAAGTACAATTTTAGCAGTATTATCTTTGTCCCTTTCAAAATTAGCTCTTGTTAGATTAAAATTACGCCCCTGCTTACAGACAACAGAATGTGTTAAAAGGACCATCAAAATACAGAGAAAGCTATTTTTTTAATGCCCCATGGTATTCTAAGCATGAAATGAATAGAGATTTGGTGACTATCATTAAGATAACGTATTAAAACCTCTATCGTAGCTGTGCAGCTTTTAACATTTTAGCTCTAATTTATGGACTATTACAGTTACATTTATTAATTCAGCAAACGTCTAAAGCCACTTCTACACATTCTATAACTAAGCTAATGTTTTGCCTATTAACAATAATATTCATACAGCAATACTCTAAGAACCAAATGTAAGAAGATTAATATATAATTTAAGCAACAATTGCCTCCAAATGATTGATTAGTAAATGACTGGACAGATATAAAACACTGACTTCTCTGCAGTATAAGGAATTATGTAAATACCTCATATTTTTGTGTATTTAGAGAAATACATCTACTGGCATAAGTTTGGTCTCCATTGGTTTTCATTATGCTAACAGCATGCACAATTAGCTTTAATGCTTTAAAACGACCTCTTTCATAAACAACAATTATATTAATTAAGCCTACTGCTGTTGTGAGTATAAGTTCAGTCTCTATGAGACTTGACACAAGTGATTCTGAAGAATCCCAGCTGGATCTATTAGTAAGGCGACCATCCTGCATTGATGTGTGGTGTGAACACACATCCCACGCACCCACTAACCCATCCATCATCATTTTTATCACTCTCTCTTTATTCAGTCACTGCAGGTCATTAGGATTCACCAGGTCACACATTTCAAACACACAATTAACTAAAATTTCTATCACATGGATATGACTGTTCATCAAGACTTAATCAAATGTAAATCTTGTAGAAAATGAAAAAAGTAGGGCTAAAGTAGGGCTTCTGCTGGGATACTATCTTCTAAAGGAACGGTTCAACCTAAAATGATCAGTCCAAACAGCTAACAACATCATAATAATCTCTAATGAGCCCAATTCATCATTTAACATCTGATGAAGTAAACGACTACATGTTTGAAAGAAACAAAGGCATCATTAACTTTATTTGGCTCCATGGGCAAAAATCCATAATATCACTTTCTCTAGTGTAAACATTCATCCCTGTTGTCCTTTTACATCAAAATTTGCACTAATTTCGCTTAATTGGTGTATATTTCTCTCCATGATTCCACTAGAGAGAAATATTATGTACAGAAGACCCACATTTTAGGTGGAAGCAATGCTTTATTTAAATTTAAATATACAGTATCACAAAATGTAATTGATGGATTAGAGCTGTGTGGATTACTTGTGATGTTTTTATCAGCTGTTTAAACTCTGATCATGACGGCACCCATTCACTGGCTTCATTTTTTGAGCAAGTGATGCAATGCTAAATGTCTCCAAATCTGTCCTGAGGAAGAAACAAACTCATATACTGTACATATTTGATGGCTAGCTTTTCATCCAACTGTAATATTTGGGTGAACTTTTTTTAAAGATTTTTTCCATTATATCTAAAACACAACACAATGTAAAGTATAATTCAAAATACAGGTCAAATATCTGTGAAAAATCAACAGGAAAAAACCCCATCGTTTTAACACAGCACCTTATTTTTCTAGACTTTAATTAGAAGGCACTAGCAATATCTGCTCACGTATCACACATGAAGATTTTATTTCATCGATTTTATCCAGCTGAATGATTTTTATCTTGTTAGGCATCAGAAAAGAATTTGAGGCAGCAGATTCTCTTTCTCTAAAAATGTTTTAATATTTAAACCTGCTTGCTAACCATAAATTCACAAGGATGGTTATTTTTAGTAAGTCAGGTAAAAGCTTCAATTTTAAAGCACTGAAAGCAATATTCACTCTGTGTGTGTGTGTGTCTTATTGAAACAGTAAATCACATGTTTACCAAAATGACTTTTAGCTGCAGAACAGCATATTGTTTTAATGGTGTTTGAAAATACAAATTAGAATGAAGTGAAATACTTGGCTTTTTCACGTGACACCACCACATTTGTTGCTTATGCACAAAATCCTTTTATTTTCATATTTTCCGCTTTAAAAGACATGAATAAAGCAGGCCCCTGAGGAGTTCAGTTTCTGGCTCCAGTTTCTTCCAGTCCTTCAAATATAGCTCTACTACACTTACTGCAATGTAAGTGTTAGCATTAGTTAGTTTGCTAACCGAACAACTTCAGCTGAGTTTCCCTGACAGAAACGTGTTGTCTATGCCGTCATGCATAGCTATGCTTTAAATGAAAGATAATAAATACAATTAATTTTATGTATAATTATCAGCTTTCCCCACAAGTGTTTTAATCATATTCACAGTATGGAAACATGAAAAAGACACATACATAACAAAATAAAATAATTATTGTTGGGTGTCTGTGGGCAAATGCTGTTAGTCAATTAGTTAAATCATATTTACTTTCATCAGTAAATGCTATTTTGCTTAGTTTCAGTAGCTTAGAATATACTTATATTATAGTATATAGAATATACTAGCTTAGAAGTATTTACTGCTTAGTTTCATTAAATGCTATTTTGTTCTGATGAGGAAAATGTTATTTATCAATTGTTCTTTGTTTTATAATTCTCTGCATATACAGATCTACAGTACACTCTTAGAAAATAAAGGTGCTTCACAATGCCTTAGGAGAACCTTTTTGTTGTGTGTTATTGTTTTTTTTATTATTATTCTTTTGGAAAATGGTTCCTTAAAAATCCTTTAACATTTGAAGAACCTTTCTGCAATGCTCAGATACTAGGCACAGGAGTCAGGAGTGAAATAATGAAACTTGTAAGTTCAAACAGGAAACAGAAACAGAGGATCGGGACAAGGAATAAAAGTCAGGGGTTCTCTTTGATGTGTATCCAGTCTTGTGAGCCATCTCCCTGGATCGCTCTCTCTTACTCTGTACCCGGTCCCTTAAACACAGGTAAACTAACAAGGTAAGTAATCTTGGTAAGTAATCAAAGCTCTTACGACAAGGTGGGTCTGAGGATCAGAGGTGTTCGGTGCAGGTAGGTGAGGCATTGACTGGCAGACATGGCATGGAGAGGAACATCGCTCTTCTGGGCAAGGCAGAGGAACTGGATGTAGGTAAATGTTGGTGTTGTTACCTTGAGCTAAGAAACTGAGCTTCTGGTGAGTGGGGCTTTTATCCAGTGCAGGTGATTATTGACAGGTGTTTTTTTAGTCATTAGAGGTGACTGATAGCAAATGCCAGTTACTGCGCTGGGATCAGCGCACAGAGACAGAGATGGCGTGACGCTTTCTATTTCACAAAAGGTTCTTTCTGGTAAAAGAGGCTTCTTCAGACTATAAAACAATGTAAGAAAGAAATTGTTCTTTAAAGAACCTTTGACTGAATTGTTCTTTGTGAAAACAAAAATGGTTCTTCTGTGAAATCGATGAGAAGAACCCTGTAGGCTAGCTGTCTCACAAAGAGTTTGTCACATAGGCTGAATGTCCCACTTAAATTTAGAGGTAACACTTTAGAATAGGTAACACTTGTTAACTATTAAAGGAGAAGTTCACTTTCAAAAAAACTTTTGCTGATAATTTACTCACCACCATGTCATCCAATATGTCCATG
>JAUCMT010000105.1:20012863-20025654 GCA_032357475.1 Enteromius thamalakanensis
GAAAATCATTAAATATTCGTGTCCCTGACACGAATAAATAGATTTCGTGCTAATTTCGTGATATTGTCACGACCAGCTGTGCGACTGGGTTGAACAGTCCACGGATATTTCAATTCTGAACTGCTGCAATACATACCTACTGTATGTCAATGTAATAAAAAATGTGTTAGGGTTCATTTATGAACCTGTTTTAGTGCGAGTGGACATTTCTCTTTGAAACTGGGCAAAACGTGCAGTAAGGGACGTAAAAACGTTGTTGCACAAAAAGTGCACAGAGGTATATATTTTTATGACACTAGGTTGTTTATGGATACAGATGTGAGATAAGGTCACGAAAACCTGTCCAACTCAAATGAGAAAACATTATTACAATCTTACCATTGTGAATCAGGCAAAGCTAAGGAGACTAACTAAAAACCGAAAATCGAAAAACTAATTTTGGATCATTTTTAGCCAAAAAAAGTTACAGACTGCAGCTTTAAGAATAATGATTAAAAAATATGAATATAAAGTTAAATTAAATTAATATTAACAATTATATCGGAATGAATATTAATCGTTGTATGCTTAAGCATTAAACATTTATTTGGAATGTACTCAATGGAATCAGCGTTGTTTACGTTAAGCTTATGCACACTTTCTCATGAACATGCACAATGTGTCTTGGTACTCTCTAAAATGGCAAAAGACATTAACTCGGGGAGAAGCATTGTTAAATATATTTTATTGTCTTTGTTGTTTGGAATGACATGAGGGTGAGTATTTAATGACAGAATTGTCATTTAAGGTGAACTAACCTTTTAACTTTAGCCTACTCAGTTACATTGCAGAGATGGGTATTTGACTTATTTGTTTGAGGCAGTTTTTACGATTTTAAAAATGTTATATATCTGAACAAATGAAAAGTGTGTTAATTAACCCTGCTCTCCACTTTTATATACTAACTGTTAAAATTGGGTGTGAGTTTTAATCAAGTTTTGAGGTCCCTGTAGGACATCTGTCTACAATTCCAGAGCATGAAAAGATAGCAGAAATATTAGCAAAACGAAATGTGCCAGTTTTTACAGAATGATCCGCCTCATTTGAATACCAAAAGACAAACTGTGCAGCTTCACCTCTTTCATTCGGAACAAACCAGCAGTGAGTGGAAAAGTATGCAGAGCATGAAAAGAATATTAACTCCCAAATTCCTACAGAGCAATTCCATCCATTAAAGGCTGATTCTCTGTTTTGTTTTCATCACCAAAGAGAAAGACTTGAAAGCAACTCATCTCTGCAGGGTTGACTGGCTGTTTCTATTAGTTTTTCCCCAGTGTTGGGAGAGATTAGCTGGCTTGCAACCATACTGTTGAGAACATTTTCATGCTGGGCTAATTCTCAATAAATTCACATAGAAAATTAATCTCCAGTGCCAGCGCACCATAGAAATTGCCTCTCCAAGAGCCCTCTACTGAGCAGCACTAAAATCATATTCATAACTAAATTTGCTGACTCTTTGTTAAAGACCAGAACACTGTTGGTGCAGTATTTCTTCGTCCTTGAATGGATGCAGCATGCATATGTACACACAAAAAGCGTAAATAACATTTTTTCCATAATCTTCCAGATGTCTATTGTCAACTGTGTAACGCAAACTCTAAAAGACATGCAAAACTATTGTGTTGGCATCACAATGCATGGCTAACTGTACATATCTCAAAATAACAAATTGAAGGTTAAGCCAACTAACCAAACATTAAAAACAATAATAATTGTAAACAAATAAACATGGCACTTTTTTTTTGTCATTTGTATTTATAACTAATAATGTCAAATGTAATTGTAATTACTCATCCTCATGTTGTTCCAAAACCATAAAACCATAACCTATTTCTTTAGGTGTAGGTCTTTTGTACAAATTCATACAATTGGCAACTCGTAAAATACGTACGATTTAGTAAAAATCACATGAATTCATACGAGTGAAGTTGTATGAATTTATACAAATTATCCACCTCGCAAAATGTGTATGGATTGCTTTGAGATAGCTCTCCGATTTAATCAAAAATATCTTAATTTGTGTTCCAAAGATGCACAAACGACATAAGGATTAGTAATTAATGAAAGAATTTTCATTCTGGTGTGAGCTAAACCCTCTTAAATGTTAAAGTAAGGATGCGTTAATGACAGATTTGTTAAAATGCCTTAATGATGGATTTGTTTGTTTGTGGATTACTTGTGAATTACTGTTATCTTTTATCAGTTTTGATTTCTCATTCCTACGCACACATTCACTACAGAGGATTCAATGGTGAGATGGTAAATTTCTCTAAATCTGGTCTGATGATAAAACCTGATGGTGAGTAGATTTTCACCATTTTTATTTTTGACCGAACCTTTACTGTCATTATTGCAGTCCATTTGTGTAGCCATCTGACTGTTTAGAACAAATGAACTGTTGTAAAGTGTAATGGACTAACAATAGTCTATCTGATCCATCCAATCACTAATTATTGGATTATCACCAATGCTTTAAGTTCCAGGAAGTGCATTATCACATACTCTGTGGCAATGGTTATCATTAAATGATTTGATTTAAAGTCTTGTACTTAAGATACTACTGAGATGCCAGACAGATAATGTCTTCCCTACTGTCCTCTGAGACTTGCAGCAGACTAGAACAAAACCATTCAATCTGTGGCCTTCTCGTATTACCAAAACCAATTACTGTAATCAGGTCCCTGTTGTGTTGCATTTAAAATGACTTTTGACAATAGATTATGTTGAAAGTGGAGCAAAGGATGCATCTGTAACTTAAAGAGGCAACATATCAGTCTGTAGTCTGCAGTCTCAGGTTAGGAGTGTGTTTATGTGTGTGTGTGTGTGTGTGTGTGTGTGTGTGCTGCAGCCCGTGAATGAATACACACAGTGGAGGGAAAGAGACAAGAGGGAAATCTAATACTTTATGGGTTGTTTGCACATGACGTCATTGCTGTGGCGCGAAATGCAGCTGGGAGGGCAGGACGAGATTTTTCTCCATAGGAATCAGTAGCAGAAGTGCAAAATTCCTGTGTTTTGCATTGTTTATGAATGTTCAAATCGGTCAAACCGAGAAAACACAAGGAGCTGTTGTTGTGTAGGAAAATGTTTTTTTTTTTTCATAAAGAGTGAAAAATTGAGAAATTTACTGAAAAACACAGGACAAAGTGACTGGCGTCTGGGGCCGGAAGAAGCAGAGACGAGTAATAGTTTTCTGTAAAAAATATTAATATAAGATGTAATAATATATTACGATATTAATACAGATGAATCTTTAAGTATTTAGCGTGAGACAGTCAGAATACACTAAATGCACATAGACACAATGTAAATAAGAAAGTTTCAATTATTATTATTATTATGATCATTATATCATGAAGTGAAGCTATTTTAAACTATATTTAAATACTTGCCTGCTATTAAGGCGCTGGAAACAGGCTAAAATTACCCTGCAAAAAAGGTATTTCAAAAGACAATGCCGTATTTATATGAGGTATGCGGAGGGATATGTTACTCCTGAATCTTTGCTGCATACAGGGTTTGTGGCCATGGGTCCTGTTAACAGCACATAAAACAACTTTTATTAAAATCCTGAAATGATTCTAGTATAGAAATAGCGAATAGCAAATAGCGCTTCCATTTAATCACTAAAAAGCTGTCACTCGATCGCAATTAAAGATGCACCGATTGCAAATTTCTTGCCCGATTTTACCTGCCGACTTTACCTTACTTGTGACCTGCCGATTCCGATTTTTTTTTTAAGAACTACAATGAAAGCATATGACATTCATTTAAATTTATTTACCAAAATAAATCAAAATAACAAAACAAAATAATTCAAACAAAAATATAAAGTGCGTTATAAGGTATAAAATAAATTCAGTTAAACACTTAACATTAGTATATTTATACTAACAAAAATCTTTTTCCCAATGAACTTTTTCATAATAAAAGAAATCAATGAACATTACAGATCTTCTCACAACAAAATAAACAACAAAATAAAGTGCTCTGCGCCACAACAATAACTTTAATAACAAAGACTGCACTTTCGGTAGAAATAACTATGCTAGTACTAAATACTTGAACTTAATTATTTGAACATTAAAGGCAAGTTTTTCTTGACAAAGAGAAGCATTTCTGCATTGTCACCAGTTAATCTGTTTCTCGTTTCATTCACCACATGTCTGGCCAAGCTAAACAAGCGCTCACTTTCAACACTTGTACATGGAGCAGAGAGATAGGCTTGGGCAAGTTGTGCAAGTGCAGGGTAACAATCTTTGTTGATCCTCCAGTAGGTCAAAGCATTTTCGCCTTCGCTGCTGGGCAACTCGGAGAGGTAGCTCTGAACTTGCACAGATGAGGGGCTGGCCATCAACTGCTCTATCTCAGCATTCTCCTTCAGGATTTCATCATGAACTGAAAGTAGTAGACTACATGGCTTTTTGGCTGGAGGTACTTTTGCGGCAGGGCCAGGTACTGGAAAAGCTTCTGCAACAGATTCATTGGGGGCCTGGTCTTGTCTGGTCTTCCCCTCCAGATTAGCCAAAAGTGCTTGTTTCACTTGGTCTTTACCACCTGCTGAAAAGTAGCGATTCTTGTACCTTTTGCATAAAAAGACAAATAGACAAGAAGGATTGGTCACACCAAACTCATATTTAATGTTATATTATATATTAGCAATGATAAATAATAATAATAATAATAATAACCATCATCATGAGACTTTATGTAACAGATGCCTATTTAACCTACCTGGGAGCAATAATGGTGGCCAAAGTATATAGTGGCTCCTTTTCAATCTCGCCGAACCTTCCCTGTACTGCCTCCAGCAGTGTAGTTTTTGCTGTGCCCTCTCCATGATCTGCGTCTTTCCTTTTCTCCAAAAGCCATTTAAGAGCAGTGATAGCTGGAATGATGTCTGCGGCTGTTGCTGTTGAGGAGCTAATTTCTTTTGTGAGTTGCTCAAAAGGCTCCAGCATTTTCAGGACGTTCTCAATAAGTCCCCACTGATGTGCGCTGAGTGTGGTCGGCAGCTCGTGCTCCGCTGCGTATGCCCCCAAAGTGCATCTCTGATTCACCAGCGATTGCAGCATATTGTCAGTGCTGTTCCACCTGGTGGGAACGTTTTGCTGCAATCTTTTACTGGGCTGATCCAGCTGTGCCTGAATGTCATGAAGACGTGAATAAGAGAGGGTTGAGTGTTTAAAATGTCCAACGATCTTCCTGGAAATTGCAAGCACATCGTTGATGCTTCACTGCGAGAGCACACCCTCGTTCACGACCCACTGTAATGTATGCGCCATGCATGGTAAACTTGCTAAGTTTTCTTCAAAGCACAACGTGAATCCTGTTCTTGCCCAAATACCATCACTGCAACATTTTGTCAAAGGTTTCCGCTAAGTTGGCAGCAGTATGGGATCCCTTAATTTCTTGACAGTGCAGAAGTAATTGTTGTCTATAATTGACATAAAACTAAAGTTACATGTCTAAATATCAGTAGTAAAACTTATGGCTGCTTCGGCTTGTAACAGGCTTTGTGTGTGTTTTGACACAAGGTTAACTACTCGGGTAAGGCAACGTCGGAAAAGTACAGCTGGCTCGGGAAAATATATGGAGAACGGCTGGTCATCGAGGGCCATGAATTCCTTAATTTTCCTCGTGATTGCTTTGGTCTTTTCACTGCTCATCCGGAAAAACGACAGTACAGGCTGCTGACCTGTGGATGACGAGCACTACTCTGTGCGCTAGCTTTAGCCACTTTCCCCTTTTCAAACCAGGCATAGCTAAATGAGAGTGTTTTAAGTGTCTTATTAGGTTTGTGGTTCCGAACGTTTTTAAGCTTGTTCCCCCACAATGCATTTTTGCTTTACAAACGTTACAAACTGCAATCTTTGTGTCATCTCCACTCACAGAAAAGAACTTCCACACCAACGACATGTTATCGTAGTTGTGACGTAATTGCCTGCGCTGTCACCGGCAAAAAAAAAGACTGACCATACAAAAAAACGTCTGATTCCGATCACTAGCCGGATTTTTCCGCTACCGCAGATAATTTTGTCAACTTGTAATATATTCGTTTTCTGAGTATATTAACATGTGCTTTCTCAACTTTTCAAAATTAAGATTTGTTGGGCAAGACATTTATTTGAGGAGACACTGCCCCCTCTTGCCCCTGCGTAGAGCCGGCCTCTGTGTGGGTTATATATAGGGATGGGAATTGATAAGATTTGTACGATTCCAATTCCATTTTCGATTCTGCTCAATGATTAGATTTTTTATCGAATCTCTTATCGATTCTCATTTCGAAGAAAAGGGACAACAAATTGTTAATTAGCATCACCAGTGAAAAAAATTATTAAATAATAAAATAAATATTCTTCTGTAAAATTAACAAAATGCTACAAATTATTTTGTGGCAATTCTACTCTGACTCTGAGTTACCAACAGCAAGTTTAACACAGCTAATATGATGGCAGTGTTTGTAAGTTAATTAGTTAGCTGCAGTTTTATTAGCTGAGGACATGCTAACGTTGTTGCTGCTACTGCTGCTGCCACTGCTGGGTTGAGAACTGTAAGTTCAGAGCGGATCAAAAATGCAACATTCTTTTATTGTCATTGCATGCTGTGTGCGCAAATGTTTTAGCATGTTAGTGGTATTTCCTCCCTTTGAGGAACTATCTACGCTGCAAGTATTGCAAGTTGCCCTATTTTCATCTTTTTTTGGTGAAATACAACCAGACTTTAGAGCATTTGTTCCGCTTAGGCACCATGCTTACTGTTGACTGAGCATAAGCTACACAACGTGCGTAATTTACGCAATGCGCGTGATGACGTCATTCGTGCCCACTGGAATCGTTAAGGGAAAATTTGCAAACGATTTCAAGGAATTGAAACACTGGGAACCGGTATTCAACAAGAAGCGGTTTTCGATTTCCATCCCTAGTTATATATAATATGCAGTTATGCATATCAGTGATTTAAGTCCGGTTTAGTCTATTTTAGTCTATTTAAATCATCAGGGGGGTCTGTCATCGAAGCGTCTGTTCAGATGGGCCCAGCACAATCTGCACTCGATAACAGCTACTCACATCCCTAGTAAACTGAACCAGAGCGCGGACATGCTGTCGTGGGGAGCAGTCCATCCACAGGAATAAACTCTTCACCCACAAACTATCCAGTTAATCTGGAAGACATTCGGCAAGGCGGAAGTGTATCTTTTGCTTCAGACAGCAACACTCGCTGCCCAGCTTATTTCACAAGGGAAATGGATGCGCTGGCCCAGAACTGGCCCAGCCTCCCCTTCTATGCTTTTCCCCTGATCACGCTGATTCCCAAAGTTATCAGCCAAATCAGGGCAGAAGGTCACAAAGTCCTTCTGGTCGCCCCCCTCTGGTGGAACTAGGCATGATTGCAGACATGCACACGATACTGATGACAGCCACGTAGCCCATTCCTCTGAGACGGAACTTCCTCTCTCAGGCAGATGGGTTTTTTGAGGTGGTGTGCAGAGCACAACGAAAATCCCTCGTCATGTGAGGCATCTGGCATACTTCAGGACCTGCTGGATAAGGGACTCTCCCCATCCAACATTAAGGCTTATGTGGCGGCCACCACGACGTTATAGCAGGCCAGACTGTGGGCAAGGATACTACTGTTATCCATTTTCTAAGGGGAGCTAGACGGCTCAGCCTCTCTTGCCATCACACCATCCCCACGTGGGATCTGCCCACTGTGTTGGCAGCCCTCAGAGGTACACCCTTTTAACCCACAAAAAAGCACTGACGCTGAAAACTGTTCTGCTGCTGGCATTAGCATCAGTTAAGCGAGTAGGCGACCTGCAAGCTCTGTCTGTGAGCCCCGCCTGCTTGGAACTTGGGTCCAATGACTCTAAAGTCATCCTGAAACCAAGGCTTGGCTATATACCGAAAGTGCTCTTCACTCCGTTCAGAGCGCAAGTGGTATCTCTTTCGGCACTGCCCCCGAACGAGGGTCATGACTTTAACCCTCTTTACACCCTTAGGGCATTAAGAGCCTACATTGAGCGGTCGGCCACCTTCAGACAGTCTGACCAACTGTTTTTCTGCTTCGGAGTCCTCTCCAAAGGAATACCGGTCTCAAAGCAAAGGCTTTCTAAGTGGGTTGTAGATGCTATTTTGCTAGCTTACTCTTCTTTGGGCCAGGACTGCCCCATAGGAGTAAAAGCTCATTCGATTAGGGGCAATGCCTTGTCATGGGCGTAGAATCTGAATCCTAGCAGAATCTCCCTGTCAGAGATTTGTAAGGGGGCTGTCTGGTCCTCGCCGTCCACATTTGCCGGGTTTTACAGTCTGAACGTCCATTACATGCCAGGGTCCTCTCTGCCTAAAGGGTTAATACTCTTAGTTCGCTACACACCCAAGCCGCAAGCTCAAGTTTACATGCCTTAAGTATAAGGACGATATGAATGTAATATGAGGGGCATTATTTCTCTGCATGCTTTTGTGACTGTACGCCCAGGCTTTTTCCTGGGCTCGCTGTCATTTTGCTATCTTTCTTTACTTTACATGTTTATGTGAATGCAATGTATGAACTTTTTACACCAATCTCACGGTAATTCGCACATTCTACTAGATAAGTTATACGCATGACCACACCTAACCCACTCCTAAACCTACCCCTTAAAGAAATCATGATTTGTAATGCAAAAATATTTTAAGAGCATGTGTCAAATTATTACATATGAGTGTATATAATTCAGTGCAAAAGATTTATTTTAGTGCCAGCACACTAAACTCACTGGCAGTAAAGTTTTAAAGTGTTGTGAGACATGTAAGGATCAATTTGCAATATAGGCATGTTTTGCCAAGGAGTCTGGCTTGGCAAGCAGTACTATTGGTCTAATGGCTGCAGATATGAGGAGACCTCTTTGCAGGAATCCTTTTCAAAGAACTAGAACTGTGTGCTAAAATGATGAGAGTGCAATTCCCCTAAAATCTCCATATCTGACATTGAGAGGTTGAAATGAAGGATGAAGCTAACTCCAAAAGAGAAACCTACCCTGGGGGTGCACTCATTAATTAAATTATATAATTACCAGGTGGTGACCCTAGAGTTTGCATCTTAACACAGAAGATCTCCTTCTTTGCAAATGGGCTGTGCTCTGTCATTCTTAGTGACAGTCAGCAATCTCTGGATGATGAGGAAAATACAAGAGCCAGTGGGGCAATGTATAAATGATGGATCAAGATGGCTGATGTCCTTGAGCCTGAGCAGATCTTGGAAAACATGTGGGATGTTGGTAGGAATCACGCTTGCACAGTGATCTGAGCTCAGTTTGGCAGGACCTCTTACAAGAAGGACCTTCCGGGATTGACTTGGACGAACAAAATCCTGCATCTGTGGAATAAAGCTTGTCTGAGGAACAAGCTGTTGTGGTTGCAGAAAGCTGACAGTCTCTTCTTTTGCCAAGAATGAAGGGTAATGAGTGGGCAGGAAACATCTGGGAGAAAGCTAGCAGTCGGGGAAGCCAATGGGTAGGATAAATAAATCATTAGCAGAAACAACAGCATTGTTTTTCTTCTATTAATCTTTACTAAACTATGTGAGAAGTATGACGTGGTTTGTGTTAAAAGAATAATTTTCTCATCTGCTAATTCATATGTTGCTCAATAACTAGATAAGCTACTTTCTTTTGTGGAACAATAAAGTAGACGTTTAGCAGAATGTTCAAACTGCTTTAATCCAAACTACTATAAAACTCAGACTTCAGGCTGCTGAGATTAGAAAAGGAAAAAAAGCATCATATAAGCAGTTTCTAGTACTCATGCTCTATTTTTGAAATTTATGTGAGAAGCAAAGATACTGAGACCTATTCTCTCTCTCTCTCTCTCTGTCTTTAATTACATTTGATTTCAGTTACTGTAGTTGCCAAAGTGTAATTTGTTCATATTAGTGCTGTCAAACAATTAATTATGATTACTTGCAAATGTGTATAAAATATACAGTATGTGTGTTCTGTGTTTATTATATATGTATATATATATATATATATATTTATAAAATACACACGCAGCATATATTTTTTTAGTATTTACATGTCTATAGTTATATTTCTTTAATTTATATTATAAATAAATATATCTAATATACAAACATTTTTTATGAATAATAAATATACATGCACATGCAGATGTAATGTAAACAAAAACATTTATTTTGTATGCAATTAATTGCAACATATTGTTTGACAGCACTTGTTATGTTTCATATGTTTCAGCTTAATTTTCATTAACAAAAGAAGAGTTTTACAACAAAACTGACAGTGTGAAGAAAGTCTTTGAACATCTTTTTTTTAAATTATTTTTCATCTGAGCAAATAAGTACTGTATCTGCCTCCTCCACAGCATGGATGAAAGACATAAACATAAAATGTGTTACCCTATTCTAATCCCTATTCTATATCTAACCCCGCTCTTCAAAATACAAACCATTATTGCAGAATATTTATTTATATGCGTTTTTGTAACCATTCATTCAACTATAATAATAACAAATAAATAAAAAAATAATGAAACAAATGAAAAAAATAATGTTTGAACTTTTGTCAAAATATATTCTTTCATGTACCATCCAGTCAGTAGGTTGATCAGTTGTTCTTTACTTCTAATAATTCTTATTATGCACACTTCACTACTAAGCTTCCCTATCTCACTCCTGCCTTGAACTACTAAACAAATAGTTTATAGGCACAAATTAAATGTTTTACTATGGCTTTCAAATGTACAAATATGCAGCACTTCTCTGCATAACTGGGTGTCCTTGAATACACCTCAGCCTGAGGATACTGTACACTATGTAAGGATTATAAAAATATCTGTAAGTGCTGGGAGAGCACCACGGTTCAATAGCAGTATAGAACCCAGTACAGATGCTTTTCAAATTCTGATGATTTGATAACACAGAGCAGAGCGGACAGAACATTTGTCTTCGTCTGACAGGACGTTGTAAACCACCATACACACAGAGGCGTTTTTACGATACTGGCATACATCTATGTGAGGAAAGAGCCAAAATCCATCGCTTAAAGGACTCTTTCGAACGCACCGAGGAGGGAGGCTGAGCTCAGGCCCCGGGCCAGACATTAGAGAGTCTTATGATTAAAGAGCTGGACTTCCTGGCACTACTGCCTGTGACCTTGGCAATGTCACTCCAGCCATTTGTGCTCTTTCATACTCAAGAGCTCTGCGCTCATCCAAACCCCATTCACTCTGCAGCTGGGGTCCATTTCCTCATAATTGTTCTCTGAACTGAACTCTTGATCCATCTGTGTTCGCTCACGATTATTAACGCACTGTTGATTGTTTTATTTTGGAGCTTTGCAGCGGTCAAGATGGATCACCAAACATTGGCCGTAAATGGCGTAAATCTTGTCCGATACTTACTTGTGTTTGCCAAGCAGACAGGCGCGAAGCCTGAATGAACCGCTGATTGGGTGTCCGCGACTGAAGTATCAATGTCAAGTTGCTCTAGAGTGTTAGAAACTACTAAACAGGATGAAGCACGGTCCTCCTCCGCTTTGCTCTCAACTGTACAAGTATACTCATGTCCTCGTCTGCAGCCCCTGGAGGAACGCACCTTACGTTCTTTGCATGCCCCACAGCACAAAGAAAAGGTCCCATGCACTTACTTCCCACACTTTGACTGCATTACACACATCATGTATATGTAATACAGCAATACACCAGGCAACTCTCCTGTTTTAAAAAGTCGAGGCGAGCTGAAGTGTCAAGATCAAGAGGTCTAAAAGCGTTTGATGAAGTGGAAGAGGCAGTAAATTCAATGAAAGCCCACAGGCCGACAGGGGATGCTTTGAGAAGGCAGCTCTGGTTCTCAGAAAGCAAAGACATGCTATAGCAGCCACATGGATGGGCCTTACAATGAGCCTAATGCATCCTGACAATCATTGTTAGATAAAATAGTAGCCTATATGTCTGCACTGAATGTTTTCCATGCTAACAAGAATAGGCCCTTCAAACTCTCAGGGTCTAAAGAGCTCATGCAACAAAATGGTTTTTATCCTGCTCCACCAAAGTGTCACTCTTGTATTTTTTTTTTTTTGCAAGGCATTCATATGTGACACTGGAGGTGTATTTAACAGCTGATTATTTAAAATACATTTAAAATTGTTTGAATGAATTATAGTTTTAATTTTTTTAGAAAAAGTTACATTTATGTGGTGGCAGGCACATGATAAAAATAATAAAAATAAAACACAATCTTGAATAGAACATTTTAACATTGCAAGTACTGTGACTTCTCCCACAGATTTATTATTATTATACAAGTTCTAAAAAAAAATCACTGCTTATTTATTACGTGTTCTGTCAGTTTAGTTTCTGTTTTTCTCCCAGTTTTGGTTTCGTTTTGTCCTCCAACATGTTGATGCTCTTATGTGGTAGTTCCTGTGTTTCCGTGATTATTAGTTAATTAGTCTCCTTCTGTGTGTTCCACCTGTTTTGAGTTTAGTTCATTATGTCCTGGGGAGTATTCCAGAAAGATTGGTTAACTTACCATTTGGTAAAACATAACCTCTGGGTTGATTGACCCCAAACCCGCATACCGTGAGTATGTTGGTTCCAAAACACCCGATAAGAGTTAGTTTAATCAACCTCCTACTGGTTACCCAGAGTTAAAGCACGTCCATAAAGACATTTGTAATGGATCACCGATTTCACGAGTCAAAATGGAAAATGACAGTGAAAAAAAGGGAGCGGCATATTTCACAGAGGCGG